>LAPY01002683.1:26513-49652 GCA_000970635.1 Eragrostis tef
CGGCCCCGCCGCCCTCCTCACCATCAGGACGGCCGTGTCGTCGGCCGTGCTGTTCGACCGCCGCATGGGGGCCTCCCTCCTCCGGCTCCACTTCCACGACTGCTTCGTTCAGGCAAGTCCTCTCCTCTTGATCATCATCTCTTTGCTGTTATCTGCAACTGCACAAGACTGCATACTTTTTTTTTATGTACTTGAGAGTTCATAGCTTGGATTATTCAGCAATATGATTTTTCTTTGTTTAATTATGTAATTAAGTAATGACCATATATCGATCTACGTGCATGCTCATCATCAGGGGTGCGACGCGTCGGTGCTGCTGGACGACGCGGCGAACTTCACCGGCGAGAAGGGGGCGGGGCCGAACGCCGGCTCGCTGCGCGGCTTCGAAGTGATAGATAACATCAAGACGCTGCTGGAGCTGATGTGCCCGCAGACCGTCTCCTGCGCGGACATCCTCGCCGTCGCCGCCCGCGACTCCGTCTATCAAGTAAGCCAGTCGCTCCAACCTGCTCCACTGCTACACAAAACTGTCTGTCTGTCGATCAGTGATGACCCCGCATCGCGCATCGAAATCCGCCTGAATCGATTACATTCACCGCAGCTTCAGATACGTAGAACATGATGCTGTCAGCAGCTTATAATATTGGAGATGAACAGATAGTGATGGCGCCACGCGCTGTTGAAGTTGAATGCCAGAGTTTAATTTCTCTCCACTTGCGCATAAAAAAAAAGTTTCAGTGATTTACTGGTGTGTTCTGGTGCAGCTGGGAGGCCCATCCTGGACGGTTCTCCTGGGCAGGAGGGACGCTACAACGGCGAGCGCTTCCCTGGCCAACAGTGACCTTCCTGGACCCACCTCCAACCTCAACAATCTTCTCAGCAAGTTCTCCAACAAGGGGCTAAGCACCACCGACATGGTTGCCCTCTCAGGTACGTGCATCATCGACACGTTGAAATTGAAGTCCCTTGCATGCATCGTCTTTTTCTTCATGCATGACGACACATCACGCTTAAGATGATGGCATGTCCCGTCTTAGATCTCGCTCACACTGAGTTCGACAGGGCAGCAAATCATCTACAGCTAGCACATGGCATGTCCCGGTGAAAATTTAGAATAGATTTAGCATCAATCGAAAAAATGTTCAGATTGTTTGTGTAAATATATTTGCACAAATTGTGTTGTCTTAACATCAATAAAACAAACCCAGAGGGAGTAGTTTATTTAGCATGTAGGAGTACATACCTACTAATTTAGTTACTACAGTCAATTCCTCCGGTGACATACATATGCATGATGCATCATTGTTCGTCGGAACGCAACGACTTCAAACATGGTGACCGATGGATGCTGTCTCAACTCTAGTCACCACCTTTCTCTCGCAGCCTGAAGCTAGGCTAACGTACGTGTGCTCCTCCATCACTCACGCGACTGCCCAACTACCATCCGCCTCGCTCGCTCCACCTCGCAACCATATGCAATGCATGCACGCGGCATCTAGCTAGCATCATCGATCGTTCCGTGATCTCTCCATGATTACCTTGTCTTCTCACCACTAAAACGCGCGTCGTTGCGTGCGTCACACATACATACAGGAGCCCACACCGTGGGCCGGGCGCAGTGCAAGAACTTCCGGGCCCGCATCTACAACGACACCGACATCGACGCCTCCTTCGCGGCGTCGCTGCGGGCGGGCTGCCCGCTGCAGGCCGGCAGCAACGACGGAGGCCTCGAGCCGCTCGACGCGCCGTCGCCGGACTCCTTCGACAACAGCTACTTCGCCGGCCTGGTCTCGCACCGCGGCTTGCTCCACTCCGACCAGGCGCTGTTCGCCGGCGGCGGTGGCGGCGCCACGGACGGCCTGGTCAGCAGCTACGCGTCCAACGGCGACAGGTTTGCGAGCGACTTCGCGGCGGCGATGATGAAGATGGGCAACATTAGCCCGCTCACCGGGACGAACGGCGAGGTCAGGGTCAACTGCCGGAGAGTGAACTAAGCTCCCGCGTTGGACTAATATGTACATTTTGGAAAGGGGCAAAGGAGATTTGAAATCTCAATTGTATACTATTGTTTATTTATTACAATATACATACATTATTATTTATTTCATTCATCTATTCATTTCCAGTACCTTCTGAAGGGATCTCATTTCCCCGCAAAAAAATAAAAATAAAAAAATAAAAGGGCACGGAAGGAAAGTTTCAGGCTTTGCTTGAATTCACCTCTTAAATTTTTAGCTGCCTAATTTTAGTCAATTTGAATTCAAACATGTCGACAAAAAGTGACTAACCTTTTAGCCAACCCAACTCTTAGACTTTTATCTCTTGGTCAGCTAAACCTTCTAAACTTGACTAAACAAATAAAAAGGCAAGAAACACATCAAAAAGGCAAGAATGTACAAAAACAAGAGACATTAGTCAAGAAAAAAGAGAAAGAAGGTGAAGAAGATGATGAGGTTGCAAATGACATGTGGCCCCCTACTGCCATGTCAGCGAAACCGCCATCCATAACTGCCGAGAGAGGAAAAAATTCCGATTTCACGACTTGAAGGAGTCAACTTATCCGATTTTCTAATGAAGGGAGGAAAGTTAGAGTCTGGCAAGAGTCAGAGGGAGGCGGAATGGACCTTTTCCAATAGGAAATCCTCACAGCCACAACAACATGGTTAAGCCCACTCTGGCCTGGTCAGAGGAACATTGGGCTTCCGGGCTCACAGGCTTTTCTCCGGCCCATCTTATTTCTGTATCTCGTCCGGCACTTGGAATGACACATCTTGAGACAGCTCACTGAATTGCTTGCCTGATTTAACAAGCCAGCACCGAGCAGCAACCTCATGAAGATGTGGCAGAAACCAGCACCCGACTTCGAGTGACATGTTGCAGGTGGCTGGCAATTTGTCGTTCGAGATGATCAAGCCAGTGTGATTGGTTCCGTGACGGGAGAATCGAGCATTGTAGTGATGCTCTTCAAGCTGAAACAACTGCCATTATTCAAGCTCTGATGTTTGCCACTGATCGATGCCGGCATTTCAAAGATCGAGTTGGATAGTGACGCCACTAATCTGAAGACGGTGCTGACAGCATCAATGCTGGACCACTCACCGAATGGAGTCCGGTTCAAAGATAAAGTTTTTGATGTAGACATAATTTGTGCCTGTCAGGATTCTACATAACCCACGGTCCTGTAATGCAGAAGCAACCGGTTTAGCAAAAAATTAGGTGCTAGTCTAGGGCCAGGAGCTGTGCACATCTGGCCTGATTGTTATCCTGCTGCTGTAAACCATCTTGTGGCCACCGATCAGGCGTTGGCCTCTAGTTAATGGAAATTCCTTTCCATTTCCAAAGAACAAAAAAAGAGAAGATTGTGATGGGAGGGTAGGACCGTTCCTAAGACAAGATCCAAGAAATGGAAAATCGAAGATGCACAAATACTTATGTCAAAATTCGAGAACCTGACTGGTGATCGCAATTCTGTGTAATATAATGCAGCTTTTTGGAGGCCAGTTACAAACTGCAATGGATTAAATTTGCCTAGATTTTTCAGTAAATTATTCAGACTTCATTGTCCGACCCCCACCGGGGGGTCAAGCATTTTTCTGCAACAAACTACTTTTTTTTTTTCTCCTTAAAGGATGTACCAATTGTTCTCTGATAATCAGGAAGAAACTGACACTAGACAAGAAGGGTGCTGACCATGAAAGTTACACCTTGTCCCCAAATTTGAACCCTCTGAGCTTCCTCATCCCATTGCAGATACAATGTTCCACCCCGTGGAGAGGCCTGACAAGTGAGAATATACAGACATGGCATACGTTATGACCATGACAAGTTGCTACCTGAAGAATAATGTTAAAGGCATCCAAATCGGTGCTCAGTACCATAAAGGCGGTCATAGTTTGTTTTCCTAGCTTCTTCCCCCAGTAAGGAGCCAAGGCACAGTGTACGCTAGCACATACTGGATCCTGATTGAGAGAAAGGGAAAAGGCACATTTGACGATTATATAATCTCCAAAGTATGCAGGGTGTGGAAAGAACTTTTATATAGAACTTAATAAGTGGGAGCTAAGCAGTAATTAGTTCGCTCTTCTAAATTATGTCATACATAAAAGTGGCATTGAGTTTACATTAATCCTTAACCCTCAACATGGAATGTCTATTTCCCGAGGAAAAACAATACAATTATAAACGGATCAGTGAATCAAAAAAAAAGACAATCTAGGATTCCTGATGCAAACAATAATTTTAACAAGAGGAGAAAGCTTTTCGTTGAAGTTAGTAATCCTATAAACTGCAACCTTTTTTTTTGAGAGACATAAACTGCAACCTCAGAAAGATGGACTTACACGTTGTTATCTTACCTCATCTAATCCTTACTTTGGGTAAAAGAAACGAGCGACAAAATCATAACCAGATCCGTCACGAGCTGGTCCTGTAACAGCAACACCTCTTCCAGCACACCGAGTTAATTCAGCTGTGTTAGGACGGACATTAATAACTTCTTCACATGAATTAAGTTTTTTTTTGAACCTCACATGAATTAAGTTCCACCTGATGAAAAGGAGAACTTAATTTCCTAAATTTGCTCAAATACTGTCTTAACCAAATAGAAGTTTAAGAAAATACACGTAAATATTGAAAATAAATCAGGAAATTAATTTTTGAGAGGTTGCACGTAACATCAAAAGTTTCAATTATGAAAAAGAATTGATAAAATTAACGACGAGGAGGCTGAGAGGAATTACAATAAAATCAGAGGCGGCAGAGACCGTTTGCAGCTCATAAATGACAGAGGCACCATTTAAAGTCTCAGAAATTGAAGATGTATCTGACGAATTGCAGTTTACTATCGGGAAAGCAGGGGACTCCATCTCTATCAAGAAATTTGAGCTGGCATGTTGTGCAGATTCCAATGACTTTCTTAGCTGTTAGGTGGTGTTTGGATCTCCATCAACGTCTAAGAATCTCAATTGTAGGTGTAGTTTCTATAATCTGACTTCTAAAAAAAATCTAGGTGAAGGTGTTTGGATCCTGGATTTTTAAAATCTAGAAATCAAATTTTAAGGTAGTAAATGACCAATCTGTCATTCCTATATTAGGATAAACAGTGACACAAGCTGTAATTATTCAAAAGCATTCATAATAAAGATTTTAAATATGTATACGGCTGCCGATACTCGCCGATACCTTCGTCTTTACATTTGGGCTGTCGATTCACCCATCTCACGCCGCCGCAACTCACGCTTTCGTGCGTCGTCCGCCTGCAATTGCCATCGGGTGGTCGCGCCGCCGCGCTACCACCTGGAGCCGAGGCCGCCGGGCGCCGCGGCATTGTTGCCATACTTGCCAAGGTACTGAACATGGCGATCCTCTCTCATCTCATGTTCTCTTGCTTTCCTTCTGTTACTTTAGAATATGGCGATTCAGTTCTTAGGGGGTGTTCGTTTCTAGGGGTCTAAAATTTAGAGGGGTCACATCGAAGAAAATACTGTTATTTAGGAGTATTAAATAAAGTCTTATTTAGAGGGCGGAAAACGAACACCCGCTTAATTACGAAGAAAATACTGTCATTTAGGAGTATTAAATAAAGTCTTATTTAGAGGGCGGAAAACGAACACCCGCTTAATTACCCTCATTAGCTAGCTCTGTTGCTTTCCTTCTGTTCTTTAGAACATGTAAATCAGTAGAAGATGGCAACTGGTAGTGGACCTGGAATTGGAAGTGCTGGTAGTTCGCCTTGCTATGAGTGAACAAAGGCTGCGCAAAACTCTTCTCTGAAGGCATGTGAAGGTGCTTCAGACGCATGGTGCTGATGGAGGAAATGCAAGGTCGGAGTGCTTATTCATCAGCTCAAGATAGCTCACCGATATCTGTTTGCTGTGTTTATTGAATATTCATTATTTGTTCATGATTTTTCGGGTATTTTAATTATATTTTTAAATATACCCTACGTATCGGAGTATCGGTGTTTTTGGCCGATCACCGTACCACCGTATCCGCGTATCGTGTAGCCGTATCGGTGATTCTTAGGTGCCCTTCCAAATCGAATTCTCCGAAGAAATGGGGATTCGGAAGAAACGCGTGAGAGAGGAGATGGCTGTAGGAGGAAGAACAGGTTGGGGAAGCGATTGGGGAGGTTGTCGGATACCTAAAACTAGGTACCCGCGATTACCTCCTCAAGCCACGAAGACTGTAGCTTATATCGAGACTCAACGAGACAGTTGACAGTATAAGCAAACAGGCCGAAAGGAGCGTGTGGGCCCGCGAGCGGGAGCAACATAGGCCCAGCAACCAAAATGGGCCTTGGCCCAGCCTGACGACGAGAAAGATCAAGGGAAGGGGCAACCCCCGACTTCTCGACCATGTGCCCCGACCCCTAAGGGGCCGGGGGAAATCTCCGCCTCGTCCGATCCCCCGCCTCCCGACCCTCAGGAACTCCGCCTCGTCCGACCACCCGCGGAGGGAACAGGGGTCGGACGAAGCCGAATGAGGTGTGGCGGATAAGCCGCATTTATTGAGCGAGCAAGTGGGCTACGTGTGCCGCGGCCTCGCACGTCGCGGAGGAGCTTTTTGACCACGACTTCCCCCTTTTCCCACGTTGCACAGTAACGGCCGTAACTCGAACAGTAGAGGCCGTAACGCCACAGGACCGTAACAGTACGTGAACAGGACACGGACATCCCCGCTGCTGCGGACTACAGCAACCGTCATCGCCGTTGACCGGAGGAGAAGGCGTCAGGAAGGGAGGCCCCGTCCCGTGCCTCGCGGCCGAGCGACAGAAGGCCGACCATCATCAATTCTTCGGATTTCTTCTTCTCCTTCCTTTTAGATTTTCTTCTTCCCAAAGACTGTAAGCGGTCAATCCTCCCTTGGAAATATAAAAGGGGGCATTGATCCACCAGAGAACAACGACCAGAAAAGATAGAGAAACCGCTCAGAACACATTCTCATCCCCTTCATCCCCGCATCGCACGCAGGGACGAACACTCACCCACAACACTTAGAGACTTGGGAGCTCTCCCTCTCTCGAAAAAGCTTGTAACCCCTACTACGAGCAACACAAAATCAAACCTACTGTTGGACGTAGGGCTTCGATCGCCCGAACTAGGATAATCCTCGTGTTCTTCCCTTTTGCACCAATTCTAACTCAACCTTCCAAAGCGTGCAGTCTAAATTTACTCGTCGGCCAGAGTTCCCAACACCAACAGTTTGCGCGCCAGGTAGGGGACCTCTACGCGCTTTGGAGCCGACATCGCCGTCTCCGACGATGGCGCGGAAGCCTTCTTGCAGCGTTCGCGGGTCTGCCCGTCGCGCGGCCCGCGACACCGTCACCACGAGCGCGAGCGGGCTCCTATCCGTTCCGCTCTACCCTCTGCACCAGACCATCCGGTTTGGGAGCCTGGAGTTCGAGGCCGACTACACCGGCCGCCTGCAGCTGATGCAGGACTACCCACCCCTCCATGGAGAGGAACCACTCACGGCTCGTCCCCTGCTAGCTCGGGACATGGACGGGTCCAGTCTCGAAGTGCGCATGGAGGCGCATTTCGGGCCAAACCCACGACCCGAGGAGTACCGTCACGTGTAGTAAACTCTCACATCCGCGGCTGCCGGCCTCCATGGCTGGTCACCTCTCCCGATGGAGGAGGAATTTTGGGGGCGCCCCGACAGGCTCCCCCCGACGATGCGGTACGCGGCCGAAAGGCTGCAGGACTGGATCACCGCCAACCTCCAGCCGTCAGTCCCGGCGGCGGAGACATGCACGGGGACGGCATGGTGCGCAACCTGCCACTCTCGTGACCCACCGTCCCTGCAGGTGGCACGCACACGAACACCTCCATCCACGCTCGGCATGATGATTGCAAATGCTGTCATTCCGCACGAGCAGAGTTGTCGCGGCCTACCGTGCCGGATTGAGGCATATCTCGGCTCCGCGCTGCGCGCGTCAGAATGTCGGCGTGTTTTCTACGCGCTGGCAAACATTCTGGTGTAGCTAGAGGGCTGGGGACACCTCCCGCCAGAATCGGAGTTCTGGCGGCCTGCTGTACCTCTACCCCATGGCCTGCGTTCCATCGCGGACCAGGTCTCGCGCGAGCTCACACGCCGCCTTGGTCCGGCAATGCGAGCGAACGCGCCTATGGCTGAGGCGATGCGCCCAGACCCGGTCGTGTCCTCACTGACGCTACCGACCACGGCCAGCTGATGGCCCCAAGTGCGCGCGCTCCAACCGCACGCCGAGCCCGACTCCGACTCCAAGTCTGACATCCTCTGCGAGTGCTTCGATCGCTGCGCCCTCGACCCAGCGCGGGAGTGCTACATGGTTGGCAGCTTCGACGGCCAAGTCCAGGACGTGGAGGGAGATGAGGAGGAGGAGGACGAGAACAGGAACAACAATAACTTCGACCCGGTGGGAGCCCAGCCACACCCAGAGGTGGCCGAGCACGACGGGGGCCTGCCCGCGTCGCAGCTCGACCAGATTGCTCCCGCCGGCCAGATGGGGGCGAACGCTACTGTCGAAATGGCGGATGCGAATGCCCTCGCAGACAACGAGCGTGACCTGCGGCAACTCCTCGTGCGGGAGCGCGAGCTCCAGGACCACGAGCGTCTCCTTCGACAAGAGCGCGAGATGGTCAAGCGCGAGCTCGCTCAGCGGTGGAACAACGCACGCGTGCAGGCGCGACAGGTCCAACACCATATCGTCAATGACGGGGGCGACAGCATCCCGCGCTTCCCGCGGGCCAGACAGAACATCGCCGCCGTGGCGGCGCTCCTCCGATGGATGCGGCCACCCGCTACCCCGGCCGAGCAGAAGGACCGGCGAGACCTCGAAAGTCTCATCCGACTCGCGGCCGACCAGCAGGCCGAGAGTTCCATGTCGCGTCGCCGAGGCTGGAGCTCCGCGGCACGCACTGCGAGCGGCCACGACGGTGAACCGTCCGTGCAGCAAGAGGCTCCGCGAGAAGGAGAGGGTCAGAACCTTCCCCCGATCCAAGAGCGCATCAGCGACATCAGGGATGCGCGAGTCCTTCTTGACGCTCGCGGATGCGCGCAAGGCCAAGATGAGAGGTGCAGAGCCCAACATCGCGGCTATCACCCAAGACGAGGGGGTCGATACGACCCCAGGAGGACCAGAGTCCAAGTCCGCCGCCGCCTGGACCACGGGCGTTCGACAAAGACATCATGCGCGCGCTGGTGCCACAGCGCTACCACGCGCCTGGGAATGTCACCAAATATTCCGGCGACTCCAACCCAACCACCTGGCTTGAAGACTACCGGCTGGCTTGCCAGGCCGGCGGTGCGGATGACGACCTGTTCATCATTCAGAACCTCCCACTCTACCTCGCCGACTCCACTCGAGCCTGGCTGGAACACCTTCCGAGGGGCTCTATCCATTGCTTGGCAGAACTTCGAGAGGTCTTCGAGGGGAACTTTCAGGGAACGTACGAGCGCCCCGGGAACTCCTGGGACCTTCGCAACTGCAAGCAGAAGCTCAACGAGTCGCTGCGCGAGTACATACGCCGCTTCTCCCGGATGCGCAACTCTCTGCCCAATGTTGTGGACGCTGACGCCATCAGCGCCTTCCTGACCGGGACTCGGAACAAGTCGCTGGTGCACAAGTTGGGGCGCAAGTGCCCCTCCACTACAAAGGAGCTCCTCGACATCGCCACGAGCAACGCTTCGGGAAAAGACGCGGTCGGAGCCATATTCAAGCGCCCGGCCGCGAAGGCAAAGAGGGTCAAAACGGCCGACGGGGCCGGACCGTCGACCCTGGCAGGGAAGAAGAAGAAGAAGAAGAAGGAAGAAGAAGAAGAAGAAGAAGAAGAAGAAGAAGAAGAAGAAGAAGAAGAAGAAGAAGAAGAGCAATATACTCCGGCAGGAAGCCTCACTGGTGGCCACGGTTGAGCGTAAGCCCAAGAAGGCCGCCAACGAGGCGACCCCCGACCACTTCAAGAAGATGCTCGAGGGGTCGTGCCCGAACCATTCGTACCTCGTCAAGCATCTGTACAAGGACTGCGGCCTCCTTCGCAAGTTCCTCGGCGGAGCTCAGAAGAGGCAAGATGCCAGGACCTCCGACCCCAAGAAGGTTGAGGGGATGATGAGCCCGAGCGCCCATTCCCCGAGACCGATGCAGTCCTCATGATTTTTGGAGGGCTAGACGCCTGCCTACCCAAGTGTCGGCGCAAGGTGGAACGTCACGAGCTGTATGCCGCCGAGCCGGAGAATCCCAAATTCCTCAAGTGGTTGGGCACGGCGGTCACCTTCGACCTCTCCGACCATCCGGACCAAGTCCACTTGCCGGGGCGATACCTACTGGTTGTCGACCTTATCGTCGCTTCCACGCGACTCACCAAGGTGCTCATGGATGGAGGGAGTGGCCTCCACATCCTCTACGCCGAGACTCTCGACACCATGGGCATCGACCGCAAGCGCGTCTGACCCACCGGGGTGCCCTTCCACGGGATCGTCCCCGAAAAGCAAGTGGTACCACTGGGGCAGATCAATCTGCCAGTCACCTTTGGGACCCCAGAGAACTTCCGCAACGAGACCCTCACATTTGAGGTGGCGGATTTCCCCGGCGCATACCATACCGTCCTGGGTCGACCATGCTACGCCAAATTCATGGCCGTCCCGAACTACACCTACCTCAAGCTCAAGATGCCAGGGCTGAAAGGGGTAATCACTGTCACTACATCCGTGCAGAGGGCATACAAAGTCAACCTGGAGAACTGCAACCTCGCGACGGCGCTCGCGCACAAGGAGGAGCTGCCGACCGTCAACCAGGTGGAGTCAGAGGACGCGCCGGACGCTTAGAAGACAGCGGGCTCCTTCAACCCCGACACCGACACCAAGCCAATCCCGCTCAACCCTTCCGACCCCAACAGCAAGGTGGTAATGATTGGTACTTCGCTCTCCGACAAATAGGAAAGCGCGCTCGTCGACTTCCTCCACGCCAATCAAGACATATTCGCATGGAAGCCCTCGGACATGCCGAGCATTCCTCAGAAAGTCGCCGAGCACTCCCTGTGCATCAAACCGGGCTCCCGACCCGTCAAGCAACACCTCCGCCGCTTCGACAAGGAAAAGAACAAGGCCATCGGTGAGGAATTAGCTAAACTCCTAGCTGCAGGATTTATTAAAGAGGTGTATCACCCTGAATGGTTAGCTAATCCTGTACTAGTTTGTAAGAAAAACGGTAAATGGAGGATGTGTGTTGACCCCACGAATCTCAATAAGGCATGCCCTAAGGACCCGTTTCC
This sequence comes from Eragrostis tef, assembly GCA_000970635.1. Taxonomy (NCBI): domain Eukaryota; kingdom Viridiplantae; phylum Streptophyta; class Magnoliopsida; order Poales; family Poaceae; genus Eragrostis; species Eragrostis tef. The sequence continues at coordinate 37,763 of LAPY01002683.1, forward strand.
TTTACCACACATAGATCAAATTGTAGATTCGACGGCAGGGTGCGCAACCCTCTGTTTCCTCGACGCCTACTCGGGATATCACCAAATCCCGATGAAGGAGTCAGACCAACTCGCCACTTCATTTATCACTCCGTACAGCGCGTACTGTTACATCACGATGCCTTTCGGGTTGAAAAACGCTGGCGCCACATACCAACAGTGCATCATCAAATGCTTCAGAGACCTCATCGGAGAGGTCGTGGAGGCATACGAGGATGACATCGTAGTCAAGTCCAAATGCGCCGATCAACTCGTCACCGATTTGGCCAAAGTCTTCGACAGACTGAGGATGAGTGGGGTGAAGCTCAATCCTAGGAAACGCGTGTTCGGCGTTCCGAAAGGCATGCTACTCGGGTTCTGCGTTTCCGAGAGAGGCATCGAGGCCAACCCCGAGATGATTGACGCCATCCTCAAGATGGGGCCGATCTAGAACGTGAAAGGCGTCCAGCGAGTCATGGGCTGCCTTGCGGCGCTGAGCCGATTCATATCGAGGCTCGGCGAACGTGGACATCAATTCAAGAAGGGCGCATTTAGAATAAGTGTGGTCGGTAATACCAAGCAGCGTATGCCGATTATTCCTCAGAGTCGGAAGATGAAAGTGAAGTTGCTCTTGCTGAGTGGACCAGGAACAGGAAGTCTTTAGCATGTCCGTGGGTCAAGCAGAAGGTGGAGGAGAAGTAGTATGATTTTGATATCAACAAAGCTGACAAAATATTCGACTTACTGTTGCAAGAAAAGCTTATCCAGCTCCCGCCAAATCATACTTTGCCACCAGCTGAGGAGTTAAAGAAGATCAAGTGGTGCAAGTGGCATAAGTCCCTATCTCATCACACCAATGAATGCAAATTGTTTAGACAGCAGATTCAGTCGGCAATTGAAAGTGGTCGTATCAAGTTATCTGGACAGAAGCCGATGAAGATTGATGAAAACCCTTTTCCAGTCTACATGATTGGTGGTTCTGCTGCTCTAATCGGCAAGTATTCAAGAAAGAGAGAGAGAGAGAGAGAGGACACGAGGTTCGATGATGATCAGTTTGACCCTCGTTGGGCTTGTCCCTTCTTTCAAAATTGTTGGGAGCAAGGCATGAAGCTGCCGCCGATTCAGGGTTGTCCGGGTTGCAACAGGCGATATGCTGGTCTTTATAGAGAGGCTGGTCCTTCAAGAGTTGCTCTAAGAGTCCAGAGAGATCGATTTGAAGGGAGATTGGTGAAGGCACCGGTTCAGGAGAGACTTAAACCTGCCAATTGGGTGGAGGAAGATTATGACGAGCATCGTGAGGGCAGGTTCACAGAGGAAGGCCAGTGGTGTCCAAGTGGTATGTTCACCAAGACGCAGAAGCGGAGAGTGTAGAGGGCGCGCTGTAAGGAGCTGAAAAAGGACTCGTACCAGAAGGATGACAATGATAAAGGTCCCAAAACCAAGAAGGTGTGGAGACCGAAGGTTAAATCCCAGGTACATGAAGTTGAGGCGCCCGTTATTATGGTATTTGTTCTTCCTCGTGAATTTGGTTCTTTGAATATTAACGAATCGGAGGAACAAGCTTCTGCCGAGTTGTTATTAGGTCCACAGCAAGCAGTCTTCGACAAACCCACCGGTACTGATCATCTTCATTTGAAAGCCTTGTACCTCAATGGTTTCGCCAATGGCAAGCCGATAAGTAAGATGATGGTCGATGGAGGCGCGACTGTTATTGTTATGCCAATGGTGACTTACAAGAAGATCGGTAGACTGCCGAAGAATTGACCAAAACCAACATGACATTGAGGTATTACGGAGGTAGGAGCTTTGAGGTCAAAGGAGTCACCAATGTCGAGGTTACTGTCAGAAGCAAGACTCTGCCGACGACGTTCTTTGTGATTGAAGGCAAAGGGTCGTACGCCGTGCTGCTCGGTAGGGACTGGATTAACGCTAACTGTTGTATCCTTCTATGATGCATCAACTCCTTATCCAGTGGGTCGGCGACGAGGTGGAGACTATTCAAGTTGATCGATCGGTGAGCGTAGCTACTGCAGATTTTGTGCCGACAATGGTGGAAGAGTTGCCGTGCATTCCAGGAACGTACTGGGAAGGAGACTCCTTGGACGTTACCAATGAGGGTGTATGCATCACGGAGGGATCGGCAACTCCACGGTTGCTCTAGCAATAGGAGCCGGACGTCGATCGGCTGATCAAGGCGCAGAAGGAACCAATTAGCGATCAACCGATTGACGATAAAGATGAAGGAAAGCTTGGTCATGGATTTATATCGGCCGATGAGTTAGAAGAAGTCGACATTGGTGATGGTGAAGCCTCGGCCTACATTCATTAGCAAGAAAATTTGTAAAGAGTTTAGAGAAAAATTGATTTCATTGTTAAAAGAATATAAAGATTGTTTTGCTTGGGATTATAGCGAGATGCCTGGTCTGAGTCGAGATATTGTTGAACACCGATTGCCTATTAAGCCTGGGTATCGGCCGTTTAAACAGCCTAATCTCAGGATTGATTCGAAGATTTATGATGCTGTCAAGGAGGAGATTACGAGGTTCTACGATGCAAAGTTTATCAGACCATGTTGGTATGTAGAGTGGGTGTCAAACATTGTCCCAGTCACCAAGAAGAACGGGAAGATGGGGTGTGCATCGACTTCAGGGACTTGAATAAAGCTACGCCTAAAGATGAATATCCAATGCCGATGGCAGATGTTTTGATTGATGCAGCTGTAGGACATAAAGTGATGAGTTTCATGGATGGGAATGCAGGCTACAATCAGATCTTTATGGCTGAAGAAGACATTGCAAAGACTGCTTTCAGATGCCCAGGAGCCCTAGGGTTGTTTGAATGGGTTGTCATGACTTTCGGTTTGAAAAATGCTAGGGTGACATATTAGAGGGCCATGAACTTTATTTACCATGATCTGATTGGTTGATTGGTGGAGATTTACATCGATGATGTGATGGTGAAGTCCAAGATATATGAGGATCATCTTGCCGATTTGCGAGAAGTACTTGAAAGAACTAGAAAGTTTGGTCTTAAGATGAATCTGCATGAGTGTGCTTTTGGTGTGTCGGTAGGACAATTTTTGGGTTTCGTCGTTCATGAAAAGGGGATCAAAATTAGTCCGAAGAGTGCAGAGTCAATCAAGAAGATCAAGCCACCGACATGTAAGAAAGAGTTGCAATCATTAATCGGCAAGATTAATTTTGTGAGGAGGTTTATTTCAAATCTATCTGGAAAGATCAGTGCGTTTACTCCACTGTTGAAACTGAAGGCAGATCAAGAATTTCGATGGAAAGCTCATCATCAGAAAGCTCTTGATGACATCAAGGCATATTTGGTTTCACCGGGTGTTCCTTTCAGGTTGTATTTGTCTGCCGATGACAAGTGCATTGGTTCGGCATTGACGCAAGAGCATGATGGCAAGGAGAGGATCATATTCTATCTTAGTCGTCGATTGGTGGATGCCAAAACCAGACATTCCAAGATTGAAAGGTTATGTTTATGCCTTTATTTTTCGTGCACTAAATTGAGGCATTATTTATTATCCAAAGAATGTACCATTGTTTGCCAAGCCGATCTTGTCCGCCCCAGTGATGAAAGGCAGGCTCGGAAAGTGGATGCTGGCTATTACAGAATTTGATTTGAAATACGAATCTGCTAAAGTTGTTAAAGCCCAGGTGTTTACCGATTTGATGGTTCAGCATGGGGGGCATGACGAGAAGATGGTGGAGCCAGTCTCCTGAAAATTACTGTTCGATGGATCGATTTGCAGGCATGGCTGCGGCATCGGCATTGTGATCGTTACCCCTAAGGAGGCTAGGTTTGAGTTTTCCTTTCCAGTTGAAGCTCATACTAACAATCAAGTTGAATATGAAGTTGTGTTGAAGGGGCTTCAGTTATTGAGGGAAGCTAATACTGATTTGTTGAAGTTGTCAGGGATTCCTTACTAATTGTGGGGCAGTTGAATGATGAATATGAGTGCAAGGACGAAGTGCTACGAGATTACTACCACAAGTGCTGAGATTTGATGAAGGGTTTCAAGCACATCACAGTTAGTCATGTTCCTCGGCAGATGAATTTTGAAGCTAATGATCTGGCTCAGCACGCATCTGGGTATCGGCTTATGATAAATTCTATCGATCATGAAGCCGATGTCGATGTGCAGAATTGGAGAGCTGAAATTGTAAATTATTTGAAGGATCCGAACCAGAAGACATCTAAGAAACTGCGCTATATGGCGATGAAGTATGTGCTTGCTGATGGCCAGTTGTATTACAATACATTGGAAGGGTTCTTCTCAAGTGTTTGGATGCCGATGAAGCTAAGAAGACGTTGATGGAGGTCCATGATGGATTTGTAGAACGCATCAGTCGGCATACAAGATAAGGTGGTTGATCAGACGAACCGGGTATTTCTGGCCAATGATGCTTGAGGATTGTTTTGAATATCACAAAGGGTGTCAAGATTGTCAAAAGTATGGGTCGATCCAGAGAGCTCCTGCTTCGGCTATGAATCCTATAATCAAGCCATGGCCGTTCAGAGGATGGGGCATCAATACGATTGGTGAGATTCACCCTGCGTCAAGTAAAGGACATAAATATATTCTCCCAGCTACAGATTATTTCACTAAGTGGGTCGAGGCGATGCCGTACAAGACTGTGACTTCGAGGGATGTTATTACGTTCGTGAAGGAGCATATAATTTATAGATCCTCAGACCATTACAACTGATCAAGGGTCTATCTTTATTTCGGAGGAGTTTCGGGAGTTTGCCGACGAGATGGGTATCAGATTGTTGAATTCTTCACCTTATTATGCTCAGGCCAATGGTCAAGCTGAAGCTTCAAACAAGACTTTGATCAAGTTGATCAAGCGGAAGATTCAAGAGCAACCAAGAAGATGGCATACTTCGCTTGTCGATTCGTTATGGGCTTATCGAGTGTCTCGTCACGGATCGCTACAAGTGTCACCATATCAGTTGTTATACGGTCATGAAGCTGTTCTACCGTGGGAAGTCAGTGCTGGGCCAAGAAGGATTGATTTGCAGGATCAATTGACTATGGAACAGTATCATGATTTAATGATGGATGAATTGGAAGATGTATGTCAGCAGAGGTTGGTCGCACTAAGAAAGATTCAAGATAATAAAGCACGGGGTAGCTCGGCATTATAACAAGAAGGTGGTGATCAAGCAATTTGAGGAAGGTGATTTGGTTTGCAAGTTGAGGTTGCCGATTGGATCGCGAGATAATCGCTTTGGTAAGTGGTCACCTAATTGGGAAGGACCTTATTCTATTAGCCGATGAGCGCTTAATGGAAAGTATCTCAAGAAATATTACCCTAGTATTTGGGTAGGATCCTGAAGGTGCTCGGATGAACTTTTGCTGGAGCCGACGTTAAGAGCGTCGTCTTTGAGATGGCCGATGTCATAAAGTGGTGTCGCCCTTAGAAAAAAAATAAAGGAAAACAAATGGGATCGAAGGACTTGCCGATTACATTTTGTTAAGTACAGAATGAAGCCGATGCAACAGCGGGTTTTGTTGCGTACAGTGCAGTTTGAAAGGATACACGGTACTTCATCACGTACCCAGAGTGTGCATCAAAACATTTATGTTGCAGCCGTGAAGATAGTAGAAAATGGTGGTGCTCCTGCGAATGTTTAAATGTTCACCCAAAGGGTTGGTGATGACCGGACCGGAAGGACCTAGTTATGGCGAGTATGGCTCCTGGTTTGGCTAGCTACACCACCACGCTTGGGGGGCACGCGACCGCCAGGAAGGAACCTTGTCTGACGGGGGATGTTAGCTTCTTCATCTTCATCCTCGGAAGAGATGGCAATGATTCGGGTAAGCCTGGCGCCAATGGCTCGAACCCAGGGGGAAGCACTGCAAGAGGGATAGCGTCTATTGGTATCTATGATGGTGGTGGATTTAGACTTGGGGGAGGAACGATTGTTGAATTAGAAGCAGAGGGAGGTGGATTCTCTTTTTTGTTTTTCTCTTTCTTGTTGGAAGAGGAGGGATTTTTCTGCTCGCCAGAGTTGGTTTCAATGGATGGTGTATGGCTTGCTTGGCTATTTATAGCCCGAGTGGTGAAGGGATAAGATGGGAGAACAGTGAACCTCTAAAAAGGGTCTGATGCGTGCTGGAATCAATAAGGTTGCACGCCGCATGAGGACAAGGCTTGATGCATCTTGTCAGTCACAATATTCATGTGAAGTGAATCATCTGGAAGTGGTATAGATCCAAAGTTATGTGAAGACAATAAATATTGGAAACCGAGTAGCACGAGATCACAGTTACCTTACTATTGGGTCCGTGAAAGTTACAGAAGGGATTTTATATTTCAAAAGGACTTGAAGTTCAAAATGAGGTCTAATTGGAGCTACAAGTCTAATGGGGGTACAAGTAGTCGCGGATTACAGCAAGGCAATGCTCGCAGATCCGATCTATATCGGCAAGGACATAAGCGTCGCCGGCATCAGATTCGACTTGTGCAGGGGCTCTCTCCCAGGCACGCTCGGAAGTTTCTATGGCAATTTCGGTGATTCGTTGTTAACGCTGCAAGTCGATATGGAGCCTTGCGAGATTGGTTTCTGTTGCCGATATTTCTTGTTCCTTCGCTTGTAAGGCGGCGCGCAGGTCATCGACTTCTTTCTTTAGTTGGTTCAATCGAGTTTCCTCTTCTAAGCATCCAGTCTTCAAGGACTCGTATTTTGCCACCTCGACTTCAGAAACGTGGACAACTTTTTCAGCATCGGCAATCATCTGCGTTGCTGGGATCGGCGGTTGATGTTCCCTTGGGCTTGTTTGAGATCTTCTCGTAGGAATTCTATGTAGGCCACCGATTGAAGGGCGGCCCTCAAATCTCTTGGAATAAAATTCCAGATGAGATCCAGCCTTGCGTGAATGGAAGCAGCATTATTGGTGAGTTCGTCGATGGAAGCTTCCTCGATCTGGGTTTCCAGTTCGATCAGTATGTTACGGACGCCGGCCTGTAGGGGTTGCCAATGATGTATAGCTATGATGGGCTCTACCATGCGTGCCTATGGAGGGTTTAAGGGGTGGTTAGGAAAGTACTTAAGCAATGGTCAGAGGAATTGGTAGTTGTTTGTTACCGGAGAAAGGTCGGCATTGTCAGAAGTAGAAGCAGCTACGCCTTGAGAAGAGGAGCCACCAGGGTCCGTGGTGGCAACGACAAGGCTATCTAAAGCAGGCGCTGGGGGATCGTTGGGGGCCGATTCTTCCTCTTCCCTGATTTCACCAGAAGGGTTGACTTCTGCTTCTTCTTGCCCGTCAAGTTGGGTATGCACCGGTTCTTCTCTTTTATGCTCCTAGAAACAATGTCAGAGAAGGTGCATTAACCAAATCTTAAAGGAAGTCAATGACGAAAGTTGATTGTTACCTGTTCAGTGTTGGTGTCGGTGATTTCTGGATTCTCTTGTGCCGATTGGTTGCCGACGTCAATGTTCTCTAGGTCCTGAGTTGATGCTTGTCGATCGCCGATGCTTGTGTCTGCCTGCTAGGCTGGCGGTAGAATGTTGACAGGGATCACTGAGGCGTGACCAACTTCAGTGTCATCGGCATTTTCTTCAGAGACCTATGAATTGAGTAAGAGTTAGATGCTGATGGTAATGAAGTTTTGCAAGACAAGAATTGATTTATTTACTGGACTATCAGGAGGAGTTGGTGAGGAGCTCGGTTGCTTTAGATGGACTGATTGCCATAAGGGAACTATTCACGATGGTTGTGAGCAATACCCTTGTAGAAGGCCTTGAAGTAGTGAGCCATGTCATCGGCATTCATTTTTGCACCGTTCATGGATGCAAGAGCTTCTCCAAGGATCGTGCATCGGCGTCCTTTTCCATCAGGAGTTGGGAAAGTCATGTTTTGCAGCTCCGGGAGATCTAAAGCCTTGTGCATATACAAGTAGAGCCAGAGTTGGAGGAACCACCATGGTCCACCAAGATTGCCGACGGTATTGCCGTGCCAGAGTTTTTCAGCAGCTTGGTGGAGTAAGGAGTACAAGGTGCCGAGCAAGTATTTGCCCATGGGCAATCTGGTACCTTCGGATAGCAGTTCTGCTAGGTTTTGGAGATTGTGTGTGGGATTGAGTTGAGCACCACAGAAGAGGAAGTGTTCAAGCCACATCATCAGAAAGGCTACATGTTCTCTGTCGGTTACTGGCCCAGTGTTTTGAAAGGTGGTGATATACTTGGCCCATCCGCCAACGTCTCTAACTTTGATCTTCTTGCTCAGCTTGACCTTGAGGCTAAAGTGGCTGACGGAGGTCGACACATCCAAATCGACGAGCATGTGAACGCCCATGAGGGTGGGCGTCATTGGTCCGTGACCGAGGAGGAAGGCATTGAGAAAATCTGACCACATGTAACAGGCCGCTGCTAACATTGGCTCATTCTTCTTCATATCGGCAACCGATAGCTCTATGCATTGAGCGATGCCGACGTCAATCCAAGTGCCTATCTTGGCTGCTCTGACTCTGTTATACCACTCTTGCTAGCCTGGAACTGGGGAAGGCCAAGACCTGAAGCTGCCTACCCAAGTGTTTAGCTGGACTGGTGATCTCTTGAAAGGCATCCTAAGGGTTTCGCCACAGATGAAATCTATGGGATCTGGATTGCCCATAGGCCCCAGTTACTGACGGGTGTTGTATTCAGTGGGTATCAGCAGCTGGTTTCGCAGTTCCTAAAGACGATACAAGAAAGTGAATCTAATGAGGATGCGAGCAAGTGATTGGGCGGAATTGTTGGGAAGATAGCTGCGATCTTACTGAGGATAGACGACCGTTTGAAGCAAGACTAGGGCAAAGGATATTACCTGTCGAGACCCTAACGACAAGTATACGTCCAGCGAAGGGTCTACAACAAGATCGAAGCCAAAACCAATGACACGAAGGCCACAAAAGCGAAGCAGGAGAAGCGGACGGCACAGAGAAAGGCGCAGCCCGAACCACCTAAGCCAGAGTCATGTAAAGTTGATCGATGGCACTCATGTAAATATAACCTTCATCCTCCTTATAAATATGGAGGGAGAAGGTCCTGTAAGATCATCTGATTCTCGGGCCATGAGCCAAAGTAACAAGCATTCGGACCGCACTCAATCTTATCTAAACGCTCAACCCCTTCGTCCGGCATCACGGGCCAAGGAGGGCTTCGCGCACCTAGAACTGCAGGGAACCTGATCAAGCTGATCTTCGACCGAAGTCTCCAAGCCAAGAAGAGGGCTTCACCTACATCGACACCTTCGACCCGCGACTCCATGTATCAAGAGGGCTTCGCCAAGCCAATTTGGAGAGCACGAACACCTTCGACCCGCGACCTCAAGCATCAAGAGGGCTTCGCCGGGCCATCTTCTGACTTTCGACAACACGCAAACACCTTCGGCGATCGGGAACGAGCCAAACAGCATCAACTACACATTGGAGGGCTTCGATCAGTCATCTTCTGACCTTCGATCCCCCAACAGGAATCAATGCACAAATTTGTTGATGTGGTAAGAGCAGGGAATAAGAGCGCAATGTATCCATACATGAAGATTGATTTTGTTTCGATTCAAGAAGATCTACAGTGTTGCTCACCCTAGATCGAAAGGAGTAAAGATTGAAAAGACTAAGAGAAGGAGATTAGTCGTACCTCAGGGACGGCGAGGTCGGTGGTCGTGAGCAGCGTCGCAGCAGCGGGCGCATTGGAATCCATGGAGTCGCCGAAGATAGAGCGGGAGCAGGAGAGAGAATGTGAGATGAAGATGTGTTGCGCCAGCGGGAGGAGGAAGATGCCCCTATTTATAAGATGGGACGTTCTGCATTGAAGGTGGCGCAAGAATCGAGGGGATGTTGCAGAGACATGGAAATGGTGCGAGAATCAAGGAGAGCTCGGGAAATGAGGAAGCAATCCGACGCATGAAGATATCATACCCCGGCTTGGGAGACATGTGTTGACACCAGATTTTGGCATGGCGCCAAGTGTCAGTGTCAAGAGGAGTAGCGCGGACGCGTGAGAGAAGTGGTGGCCCACAAGGGTCGAGCAGGAGAAGGAAATGTGTGTGTGCACGTGTTGGTCCGAGTTTTTTTTAGTTTGTTTTCTATTATTGTTTAGAAAAGGATATTAAGCGAATCGTGTTGGATTCAAGGTGTGTCAGGGGTATAAGTATAGCCCCACGTTGTCTTGTAAAAACCCTAATCAATCAATACAATCACTTTTCGGCGCATCGCTACCTCTTTTCTCGACGGACTTTTCGTTGACATCGGCGTCCATCGGGGCTCTGGTTTCGTCGACTTGGATTTCGTCAGGTAAGCACATCGACTTCTATTATGTCGACTTGTCCGTAATTAGAACTGATGTGGCTGCTAGTTATCCGATAATTTAGTTTAATCTAGAGATCGACATTGTACGTTTATTGCTTGGAATTGTTAGACCTGGTCCGATTCTTTGCTGTAGTTCAGTTGACTTGTCCTGGTTGTAGCCTTGCAATAGATTGTCGATGCCGATAGCTGTTTAAGCTAGTTATTCGAGTCATTATTGAACGAGTTAGATTTGATTAAGTTTATCGTTTGCCGATTGTGTATTACCGTTGACCTGTTCCAGTTTTACGTTTTCCTTCAGTTGACTTGTCTTGGGGAAAGCAATTAGCAAACGTGTCGATTTGATTAGATCTATTAGTTTATTAATCCTTTCAGGGTGTTTAGCCGATTGTTTACCAAATTCAAAGCTACACTTGTACATACCGTTAAAGCTTTACTCTTAAATAAGTAGTAGATTTGGATGCATGATCACTGATACCGATCTGTCGTTTTGCTATGTTTGCCGATGAGTAATGTTGATTGCACTCTTTTCCGGATTACATCGATGCCGATCTTGCTATGCAATTACTTATTTATCGCGCAAGCACTTAATTTTACGAACATGCCGACAGTCGAGTGTTTTTATATTGTTTCTTCATTTATTTTATCCTATCGGCTGCGGTTACGCATCAGCCTGTCCGGGGCCGATAGCCCAGCAATTTCACACGCTTCTTGTCTTTGTCGATTTGCAGGGGAAATCGACTGGCACACTCCGGAATTCATTGCGTTCCAAGTTTGGTCCTGAACAAAGTCAAGCAAACCTCTCAGGCCACATGTGCGAAGCAGCGGAAGTCAGTTTGCTGTAAACACAGGGTCTTCAGGTCCTTTCTGATCAGGCCAAAGGAGAGGTTCCCGCCACGGGAATCTTCCCCTCCGCCCACCGCAATGCACGGACGTCCTCTGACCACCCCCCCTCTATTGTGCTTCTTCCTCCTCCCGACGCGGCCCAACCACCACGGCCCACCACCACCGGAGCTCGCCGGAGATCTTCCACGCGCCGCCGCCGTCAACGAGCGTGCCGTAGAATTCCTTAGTGCGCATGGGTTTGTACCTCAAGAGTCCATACTGGCTCCTCCGGCCATAGCTACCGGCGGCGAGCTGGATAATTTAGGGCGGCGGCGAGTCAGAGAATATAGAGAGGTGACGAGCGAAAGAATTTAGCGTCGGCGGCGGTTGTGGGCGGCGGTGGGGGCGTGAGGAAGAAAATGAAGTCGTTTCGTGGGCTGCGGAATGTGTCGAGCTTGCTGGGCCGAGTGCGTCACGCGGGAGTAGGGTGGGCGGACGACGCCTCCGTGTTGACGGAGGCGGAGGCGACGCGCCCCCATCCCGCCGGGGCCATGGAAGCTGTCGATCATCGCCTGCATGCACCACCTGGTGAACGTGCTCCCGCCACGGGCCGCTCATGATGCTCCAGCTCGACGAGACGCCGCTGGTCGTCGTGTCGTCCAAGGACATGGCACGCCAGGTGCTCAAAATGCACGATGCCAACTTCGCCACCCCCCCCCCCCCCACCCCCC
>LAPY01002684.1:11605-25061 GCA_000970635.1 Eragrostis tef
CCCCCCCCACAGAGCGATGCTACAGTAAAACATTCACGAAAATTCACGAAATAATTAGGTGGCTGTAACAGATTTGTTGAAATTCCTTAAATCACGGATCACATTCCTGAAATCACGGGTCATGGTGTGGTTATCACCGGCCACATCAGCTGTTCGTGAATTTCCCCCCCACACGCCTACCGCGTGGACCCACAAGACGTCACCTTCCACGTGGGCCCATGCAAAGGGCCCGCCTCTCCCATCGTTTCGTCTTCGCTGTACAGCCACGTCCTCGCGCCCCGTGCTACTCAGCGTTCCAGAGAGAGACAAGAGTGCGGAGTGCGGCTCCTCCCACAGCAATAGATCCCCTCCCTCGTGGCCGGAGGATTCACCGGGAGATAGCAGGAGGTTGCTGCATTCGCGCCGCCCTGATCGGTTCACGATCTGGTTCAAGGACGAGCCGAGGGATCTCTCCTTTGTTGGTTTGACCCAAGATTCCGCTCTCCTTCTGGCTCGCCGCGGAATTCCGGGGTGAGTCTTCAGTCCTGTGCTCGCGCTCTCCATTCTGCTCCTGTTCTGCGCCCGGGCTGTGTAACTACATCTAGGAATCGGTGATTTGCCCCAAATTTCATCACCGGATTATTGTCGGTGTGTTTGATTGTGACTTTAACTGTGGGGGCAGTCGAGTATAAAACTCGCTGTTGAGCTTGGCATTTTTATCACAACTGATAGTGATAGATGATCAAAATCAGCCATGCTAATTCTACTGTCAGACATTGGGGGTCCACTTGTGCTAAGACCTTATGCTGGAGACCTTCCAATTTGTTGCACATGTTTGCTTCCTTTGGATCACGCTCATTCCTTATGGTGTATACTTTCCAATTGGCTGTTCTTAGTATACCACTAGCAATTGTGGTTTGTACAAAATATTAAGTCAGTGCTCACAGCACTTCATGTTTGTATGTAAAATCATTTGATTCAGGGTGAGTTAGAGCATACCTTCCTCTGAATGTTGACCTCCCTGTTTTCTAATATAAAACTACTTTTTCATTGCCCATGAAACTTGATTCTGTTTTGTTCCATTGTGGGGTATGTATGTGCTTCCTTTTACTCCATCTCCGCTTATGGTACTAAAGTCCCATTCTTTCTTAATTGGAAGCAAGCCAGATTTACTGAAATTTCTTTAGATATCAATCTGTCAAGGTAAATTTTTGGACCATAAACAAAAGTTTGAGCCCTTATTGATTTTACTTTTGACCCTTTTTGACATTAATTTTGTTTGGGATATTGCTTCCCTACATATTAGACCCTGGATATAAAAGCCGTATTAAAACACATCCGATTTCTTTAGTGGACATGCAACTCCATTGTAGTATTTTCATAGGCTCGTAGCGGACATTCAACATGGGTTATGGGTACTAGAGTATTGTTGAAAATGGTCTGCTTTTATGGCGTACATATTCAGAGGAGTTTAGTGACCACATTATTGTTATTGTAGATAACTTACACTATGTATTTCAATCTGCTCACAGAGAAAGTCCAAAGACATAAACAAATGGTAGAGAAAGGTGTTATTGAGCAGCCAACTGGTGTGTCGCAGAATCATTCACCTGCTCAAATGAGTGCTGATCCAGTAAGTCCATCCTTCCTAGATTTGTACAAGAGCTCAGAGCTGAAACCAGATATATCATGTTGTATTGATTTTATGATTGCTATTTTTTTTTCCATTGGAAAATTTTGGCTACATGATAGTACCAAATATTGAATTATCTTTTGTAGGTATGGATGACATATTTACAAATACAATGATTAAATATTATTTTATCCATATTTTTAATTTCTTACTTCCCTTTAGCTTCGGTAACTTGCAATTTGAATGGTTTGATCAACTTTTGATAATACAACTAGCTATTAAGCTATTAATGACTAAATTATTTAGAACTTCTACTGCACTCTTAGTTTTATTGTGTTCTGATCTCAGGAAAAGGTTGATCCTGGACGACTTCCAGTGTTGACCTGGGAACACAAGCTAAGTCAAGTTGGACGCGATTTGCCATCGTTCCGACTTACATGGAAAGAGATACGACAGCTGGTATTTGTTCTATTTTTTTGGCTGAATCTCGTTAGATAAAATTTCTTCTATGATGATCTATCTATTGTTTGAATAATAATAATATGGTGAGCATTTATAAAATCTTTGTGCAGTACATTTGTTCATGTTCTGATGTTTCTTTTTCTCCTTTCATGGCTTCTCTCATGCTGTTTTATTAGCTGGTTGTTTGAGGGGGTGAACATTTGTAACTTTTGATGCCAATTGAACACATTTTTGCTGATTGTCGTTGTTACTTTCAACTTCATGTTTCTATTACAAACCTCACCTCCATTAATCTTCATCCTCATCCATGATCTCTAGGCTGGTATTGGTTTTCGCCTTGGTCGGCACATCCTTGAAGAAACTTCGAAAGGACGAGTATGTTTGACTGTTCTTCTTTAAGAATTCTGATTGTCATGTTTAACCTGATACTATGCATCATTTTCCTTTTTATACTGACACCACAAGTCAATCGGTAACATTTTTTTTATGTAGATTGCTGTTATTGATCCCATGAAAAAGCGAATTGCAAAATCTGGTCAGGGCGTTCCACTTGGAGGCATTGGGTATATGTTCTTCATTGTTTCCAATGTGCTTTGTAGTTCATAAGAATAATGAGTGCTCTTAATTTTTCGTTAGCAAATATAAGAAATACTCTTAAGGCTCATTTATCATGTGGGCCGCTATGCCTTTGGGGTCAGGATTGGTGACAGCACTGAAATACTCTTGTATGCGTTTTACTGTTTAAAGGTAGAAACTGTTTTCCTTCTGTAGAAACTCGTAGGAAACCTATTCACTAGTATTGCCAACAATTTTTAACTTTCATTGGGTACTTAGTCACTACGTTTCTGTATTTTCTAATTGTTCGAACTGTAGTGCAGGAAGTATTGGAAGAAGCTACAAAGGCGACTTCCAACGTTGGCAGTTATTCCCAGGAACTTGTGAGGATAAACCTGTTCTGGCAAATCAATTTTCTGTAAGTTTTTAGTACTCTACAAATTTTTTGGCCAGTAGCGTCTGACGATTCTTTGGTTTTGATATACTTATTAACTCAATGATCTGAAGTACACTTTGTCAGACTTGATGTAATTCATATACTTGTAACAGTCGTTACTAGAAACAGAAATAACACTACTTTCATGTTTAAATAATATGTTTGGACGCCTTATCAAATCTTACATGCAGGCTGCAGCCATACATTAAATTTATGAGAACTGTGTAAAACAGAAAGCTTTTGAATATTTGCTATTTGCATGATATCGACCTACAATTTGTTCACTTTTAGGTCTTTGTTTCCCGCCAAGATGGTAAAAAACATTCCACTGTGTTGCATCCTGGGAAACCAGATTTGCCAAAGTAAGTATGCTTGATGTTTTTCTCAATTTGATGCTTCGTCCTTGAGCTCCTTATACAATGCGGAAAACCAGTTTGATTAATTTATTAAGTATTTGAAAATTATTCCTTAAAGCTTTTTAAATGCAGAGGAAGTGACATTTCAGGAATAGGATCCTGGGACTGGAATATGAGCGGACAAAGCTCTACTTACCATGCTCTTTACCCTAGGGCCTGGACGTTATATGATGGTATTGCTGTAACTACTGTGTTCTCTGTTGAGTATATTGTGTCTTTTGTCTGATCTAGGACTGTGCTTGCCAGGAGAACCTGACCCGGATCTAAGAATACTGTGCCGTCAGATTTCTCCTATTATTCCGCACAACTATCAGCAGAGCAGCTATCCAGTTGCAGTATTCACCTTCACAGTAAAAACACGTCCCATGGAACTCCTTTGATATTCTAGTCTAACTTGTGTTGGCTTTATGGTATTTAGCTCTACACATTAAGCAATCGTCCAAAACAATTTCAGGTTACCAATTCAGGAAACACAGATGCTGATGTCACATTGCTATTCACATGGGCTGTAAGTTCCAATCATGGATTTTAGTTTGTTGGCCAAATATTTTAAATGGTATTTTATCATTATTGAAGGTTCACATATCTCTGATTTACATTAAATACATGCAGAACTCTGTTGGTGGAAGATCTGAACTCACTGGTTATCATTCCAACTCCAGTATGATGTAAGAAACCAATGAATTAGGTTGTTTAGCTTAATTTAAGCCTATTCAATTTTTATTTTTGTTTACATTGACACATGTCAATGGATGACAGGGAAAAGGATGGTGTGCATGGCATACTGTTACATCACAGGTAACAAAACAGTTTGGATTCCATTCAATACATGTTATATTCTTGGGACAAACTTGTACTTATTTAATGGCATGAACAATTTTCTAAACTTCTTTAATGACATATATGCGAGAGCAGAACAGCAAATGGACAACCACCAGTAACTTTTGCTATAGCTGCAAAAGGGAAGGAGAATATTCATATTTCTGAATGTCCTTACTTTGTCATATCTGGAAGCTCTGATGAGTTCACAGCAAAAGATATGTGGAATTCTGTGAAAGAGGTTTGTTGAAGCTGGAATATCTTTATGCAATAACTAATCTTTTTAGGATAAGTAATAAAATCCCCCCAGTTCCATTAGTTTATACCAGGCGCATTAGTTGAGAATTTCTAATACTGAATATTTTTGAGAAAAGTCAATTTGAATATGGAATCCCTATGTATGGCCATACGGATAGTAGATATTGCATCCGTTCCATTGGTACTAAAACTAACTATAAGTTACATTAGTGTTATGTATAGCAGGCTTACACAAGTTTCTTCCATTGTTTCAGCATAGATCTTTTGATCATCTTGATCCCATGAAGACGTCTATGTGCTCCAGAGAAGGATCATCTATAGGGGCAGCTATTACAGCTTCAGTTAAGCTGGGTCCCAAAGAAACCCAGAATGTTTCATTTGCACTTGCATGGGCTTGTCCTGAAGTGAAGTTCTCCAGTGGAAAAACCTATCACAGGTTAGAGCAACTTGACATAGGCAGATAAAAAAATTGCCAAGAAATGGAAAAAAGGGTAAAGCAACTTGACATTGCCTTTATTACATGTTTTGCAGGCGTTACACCAAATTTTATGGCACAGATGGTGATGCAGCAGCAAGCCTTGCTCATGATGCTATTCTTGGTAGAATCTAATTACTCGCTTGCAATTCCTGTTGAACTTGTTCCTTATATTCTTCATTATAAGCTGTACTGTTCATTCTTTAAAAAAAAAAGATTTGAGATCAACTCTCAGCCTAGTTCTGAAATATTGTGAGATCTGGCAGTTTAGGGTCCCAATATTAGAAGTATATTTTGCCATTTTTTAGCAGTGAAATAGTGATACTTATAATTTCATAGAAATATGTGAAGGAATGAAAAGCTAACTAATATTATCGTGGCAGTCATGAAGTAGAAAAAATTAGTGGCATCCTGCTAAGTAACCCTGAGGAAATTCCTATTACTTTCTCCTCTGCTAAGTACCAGTTACTCATATTATGAGCTTTGTCCTGTCCACAACTATTTTACAAAACTAGTCCTTGATTTTGTTTTCACCCATTGACAGTGCCGATCATCTGAGTTTTTTTTTCTATTGGATACCTTTTTGTGTTGATTGAAAGTGCCATCCCCAGTGAGGTCCTTGTCCATGAATGGAAGTGCATTTGATATTTCACATGTGTAATCATATTTTGTCCTGATAATATTTGTTGCTGACTTCTTCTATGGAGTAATCATTTCTAGAACACACTTCCTGGGAGGGGCAAATTGAGGAATGGCAGAATCCTATTCTGCAAGACAAGAGGTTTCCTGCATGGTATGTAACATCTAATTTAACTCCCCACTGCATATGATCTAAATCTACAGAATGCTGATTCAGAATCTTTAATTATCTTCGTCAGGTATCCAGTAACGCTTTTCAATGAACTATACTATCTGAATGCTGGAGGAACCATATGGACAGGTACATAGCTATAAGTTCATTTTTCTGCCTAAAGGCAACTAGCATTCATGAGTATTAATTAACACAGATACATCTTATCAGATGGATTGCCACCAATTCAAAGCCTCACAGCAATTGGTGGCAAAAAGTTTTCCCTTGACATGTTAAATGGAGAACCTGATGATGCCAATGGGATGGTCCCACAGAATAATACTGCTTCTGACATTCTTCATAGAATGGCTTCTGTTCTTGAGAGAATGCATGCATCTATGGCATCAAATTCTGCTATAGGAACAACTCTGCTTCAGGATGAAGAGAACATTGGACAGTTTCTCTATCTTGAGGGTATCGAGTATTATATGTGGAACACATATGATGTTCATTTCTATGCGTCATTTTCTCTGATCATGTTGTTTCCAAAACTTCAACTCAGCGTCCAGAGAGACTTTGCTGCTGCTGTCATGATGCATGATCCTGAAAAACTTAGGATCTTGCATGATGGAAAATGGGCTGCAAGGAAAGTTCTTGGTGCTGTTCCTCACGATCTTGGGTTATATGATCCATGGTTCAAAGTGAATGCGTACACACTCTATAACACAGATAGATGGAAAGACTTGAACCCAAAGTTTGTGCTTCAAGTATATAGAGATGTTGTGGCGACAGGTGACAAATCATTTGCCCGAGCTGTTTGGCCATCAGTTTATATGGCAATGGCATATATGGAGCAATTTGACAAGGATAAAGATGGGATGATTGAAAACGAGGACTTCCCTGATCAGACGTATGATGTGTGGTCAATGGCTGGTATAAGTGCTTACTGTGGTGGCCTTTGGGTGGCGGCTCTTCAGGCTGCTTCTGCCTTGGCACGTGAAGTTGGCGACAAAGCTTCTGAAAAGCTTTTCTGGGACAAATATGAGAAGGCTAAGTCTGTGTATAGCAAGTTGTGGAATGGTTCTTACTTCAGTTATGATGATGGCGACAACAAAGTGAGCACGTCCATCCAAGCAGATCAATTGGCCGGACATTGGTATATATCACCAATATGTTAACTTCATATACTCTGTTCGAATTTTTATAATATCTAACGACAAATAGATAAATGCAAGAGTGTCCTTCTATTCACTTTATATACTGCTAGTAGCCTTTGTTGTTCACTCATATTTTCCTTTAAAATACATATTAAACCTTCATTGGATTCTAGAATTAACTTGAGTGCTTTTGCTCTAATTACACAACGAAATGATCTTTATGATTTTACCCACAATTTCCTAACAAGTATTGTTTTTTTGCATCTGGATCATAAAACTGAAATATTTTGTTCCATAAAGCATGGGGTAACGGATGATTTGTTTAGTACCAGTATAGTACATGACAGAGTAGCTCCAGGTCCAGTGGTAGATATCGACTCGAAAAATGTGCATTGTAGTATACGTCCACATTAGTATTCTCTCATTTTAGGTGAAAAATGTTTACTCGACTTTTTTGTGTTAAATAGTGTAATGTATTTACAGCTAAAACTTGCCTTATTTATTAATCCAGTCGTTGTTGGATTACACAACTAGGTATGCCAAAGCCTGTGGTCTCTTTCCAATTGTTGACAAGGATAAGGCACAAAGTGCGTTAGAGAAGATATATTCTTTCAATGTTATGAAGTTCAAAGATGGCAAAAGGGGAGCGATGAATGGTATGTGGCCAGATGGCACTGTGGACATGTCTGCAATGCAGTCTAGGGAGATATGGCCAGGGGTGACATATGCTCTAGCTGCGACCATGATCCAAGAAGGCATGGTTGAGCAGGGGTTTAAAACAGCTGAAGGGATCTATCATGCTGCCTGGTCTCCAGAAGGACTTGGGTGAGTTTTTGCATGTATATTGAACTTAGAAGTTGTTGTTTTGCTTCTATATGTTCCGATATCGCACTACATCCGAGGTGAAGCACATTTTTGGAGCCTACTTTTTAGCGACAACTTCATTATGAAAATGCTCGAACTTAGGATGGGAGTTTGATGCTAATACTTTTGATCATTGGATCACCTAAAAGTTATTATACGAAACCATTTCCTTGTAGTGTTGTGGAGTTTGTCTTCTATGATTTTCAGCTGCAGTTTACTACAAGGATAGTATTATGATACATAATTATCACTAATCCCCTGAAACGTATTATCAGACGTTTGCTTGTGTATTGCTCAACTAAACCTGCATCTGGTAAACTTTCTAATGCATTACTTTAGTCTAATGTGGCTCTTAAGAGATCTAACAATTGAGTTTTCAGATACTCATTTCAAACACCGGAAGCTTGGAACAACGATGACGAGTACCGGTCTTTGTGCTACATGCGCCCACTTGCCATATGGGCAATTCAATGGGCGCTCTCAAACCCAAAGCTCCATAGTACTCCTCAGACAGATATTCCCGAGGGTTCTTTCCCGAAGAATCAGTTCTCTTACACACGAATTGCAAAGCTCCTGCAGTTGCCCGAAGATGACTCATCGAAGAGCTTTGTTCGAGTGGTGTATGAGATAATCCGCAACAGGTTTACGTCCTGATAGATTATAGGACATGCGTGCTTGGAAGTGTTGCGTCAAAATTGTTCAAACATTTACTGTTGTCATTGTTCATTTGTGAACATTCTTGGTGTTGGTAAGCGCACATTCGCATATAATTGATAAAAGAATAAAGGAAAATGAAGTATACATACCTTTGATGGTCAAGCGGTAAACATATTATCGCTGTTTCCCTAAAACCATAGGTCAATGTTTGCTGGTTTGCTACCTTTTAGAATGCATTAAACGAGTAAAATGAATAGTGTGCTGGGGAAATTTAACCATTTTGGATACCTCAATCCAGTTCACAGTTTGAAATGTAAATCAGTAGGTGGGCTATATTTTTCTGCTTTCAAGCTGAAGCTTCTCTCGTTCAGGAATAAAATTTGCTCTCAGTCAATTCAGAAGGCAGAAGTGTCAACTACTATCACAATAATGAAGAGACACTGCATCCTAAATATTTCTCTCCAAACTCAAACCAAGAAAAAAACGAACAGAAATGTCGTTGTCGCTAGCTTTCAGCGTCATCCATGCACGTGACGTAATTCTTTAACATTTATCAAGCTACTTTTCTTAACAGAACCTGAAAGAAGCAGTCATGATCACAAGGAGACACCGTCGTACGAACTAGGCAACATTTATCAGGGGACTGCGTCAGCCGGCCGGCGAGACAGCCACCAAATCAGAATACTAGGGCTCTCCCTGCCGGCCTGGCAGGACAAGTTGTACTCTGTCCTATGTTGTTTGAGTCGTCTGCGCCTGCATGCGGGTTATACTTGGCACCTATGTATTAGTCACACGAATTGACTTGCACATACAGACAAATTTGGAGGTAGCACGTAACCAGTGTTGGATAAGCTACGTTATTAGATGTAAGATCGTTTCAGCCGGCCGTTTTGATTTGAATTGGTAGTACAGACTAATCCATCTAAGGTATAAAGAATGAGTAATTTTAAGTTTCTGAACGAAAAGTGTAGAACACAGTAGTGTTTCATGAGAGTTTGCAAACTTTCCACAATATAAGTTTCTGAACGGAAAGTGTAGAACACAGTAGTGTTTCAGGAGAGTTTGCAAGATCAAACTTTTCACAATATAAGTTTCTGAACGGAAAGTGTGAAATATCAAAACCTTACCGACACATGGTAGGTAGGGTGACTCTGTGCTAGCATCTACAATGCAAATATTTTCACAGTATCAAAAATTCCACTATATAGCCCCTAAAAAAATGAGATCCAACTTAGGAGTTAGGTTGGTTTCTCATTAAGAAGAAGAAATAACAACCAAATAGGCACCTAAATTCAAGTATAACGAGAGTCGAACCTAGATGTTAGAGGTGCATACCCACATCCTCCACCACCTAGCCAACTGAGACAAGGGCGGTTTCTTAAATTTCCACAATTTGATAAAAAAATCACAATTTATTAGAACTGTTTTGTTAAAAAAATGTTCTCTTTAATTGTTGGGACTTGAATGAATAAGCTGTCAGTTCAGCTGCTGTTCCAGCAATAATCCTCTACGATCATTGAATAACTACTCATTTACAAAAGAATAAATGAAGAACTATTTCTTTTATCTACTGTCCCCATCTTGATATATAGAGTAAATTTCAACAGGGGTTTGTTTGAATTGTTATCAAGACACTACAAACAGATCGAGTCGCCTGCAGGCTGATCCAGGCAGACTTTTTCCTTACCCAAACTGACCTATTCTATCCTTGCCATTTTTGGACCATATGTACTACTGCAGGAATGCACTGTTACGTTGCTAATCTCACATCGACACTATGAGTAGGATTGTTACAATATAGTTTCTTCTAGAAGAAACTTACCATTTCAGATCGAGCTCAAGCCATCCTACATTTAAATGATTTCATCTATGACAGAGATCCTACAACGGCGGCCACACAATATCTTTAATTAATCTAGTATCTTTGTCTTAATGCGATCATTACAGTGTAGTGGCCGCTGGGTTTTGAGTTGGTCTAGCTAGACAAGGTCCCCACAAGGATATAGTTTTATTTTATTATAACTCCAGCCCTTTTGCTCAGCTTTCTCCAGTCCAGCATTATTGGATTTTTAGTGTATTAAAATTAATTGGTTGTCAGATCATGGAGATTTATGTTTACTAGGACAATCGTATGGGAAATATTCTTCTATGTATGACTTCGTTTGAATCAACTAAAGAATACTTTAGTGCAACAGCAGTAAGCAGATTTTCTGTCTGCAAGTCCAAATATAAAATATCAAAAAAGAATTTTCTCTGGAGAAAATCTATTTTATATGTTTATACTAGAGCCGATAGTAGTCCGCAAGCTATATCTCCATATATCATAACTTTCAAAAAAATCTCAATAAATATGTCATGTGTATATATTGGCACAAAACTCACAATATTTTTACATTCATTTGGGGCTGTTTGGATCCACTCAGATTTTAAGATTATAGATTTTTAAAACTATAAGGGATCCAAACAGGACAGATTATGCATCAGATTCTAGAATCTAGATTATGAGAGTTTAAGAATCTCATAATATCTCATAATCTGGTGTAACTAAGCTTTTAGGTGATTTTATTTGCCAAAAGATCTACTACCCTTTAATACTTTTGGATAATTACAACGTGTGCCACCGTTTATGCTAATATAGAAAGGACATGATAGTCATTAACTAACTCAGAAATTGATTTCTAGATTTTAAAAATTCAAGATTCAAACACCTTCTTCTAGATTTTTATAGAAGCTAGATTATAGAAACTACATCTAGAGATTCTTAGAAACTAATGGGATCCAAAAATCACCTAATTAATGTCCAGGTAGTGCTTCATAAGTACTAGTCGATCAGTCGAGCGTAAGTTTCGGGAGCCGTCAGATCGTGAGGACGACCCGGCACATTTTTTTTCTTTTCCTTTTCAATTTGATCCATGACTCGGCACAATTCTGGATGCGCGCGCTACGCGCGCTGTTGGGGCCGGATTAAGTAAAAGCCAAGAAAGATCCCTCCTATTCACCGTATCAAGCACCCAGCCGTGACGATCTGGTCGCTCCATTGACCCGGCACCATCACTGACCCAGCCTAGCCTAGCCTAGCAGAGCTGGCATCTCCCTCCCTCGTCACTGCACCTTCCTTTCCCGCGTATAAAAGCCTCGCCCGCCTCGTGCCGCTGCCATCGATCTCATCCTCGAATCAGTTGACCAACCCGCCCGGAGGAGACTCTACCTGCCGGATATATGCTGCTCCACACCGTCCGGTTCCTCTGCTCCGTCGCCGCCGCCTTCGCTCGTCTTCTCCGCGAGCTCCGCAAGGCCGTCGCCATGGCAATCTCCGTACGACATCGGGCGCTGCAGTCTCCTCCCATTGGCCTCATCGCCGCCGCGCCGCTCGCGCTGCGGAGGAACAAGCAGCAGGCGGCGCCGGTCGCCACCGTTCATATGCGCGCGACGTCGTCGTCGTTGGTGATAGTGGTGTAGAAGAACGGCAGGCTGAGAACCACAGCAACAAGCAAAAGAAGGTGGCGTGCGCGATGATGAGGAGGCCGTCGAGGCTTGTTATTCCGGTGGCGGATGACGCCGACGAGGTGGCTGCCGGCTGGGGCGCGGCTGCGGCGGCGTCGGAGAACGCAGATGTGGAGGTTGAGGGGGAGGGGTTTTGCCTGGCGAGTAAGGCAGGGCCGAGGCATGCAATGGAGGACGGCTATGCCGTGATCACTGACAAAAATGGTGGCGATTCTGAGCTGGTAATTTTTTTTCTCAATGAAAATATTTCATCGATTTTCGGGGGAAACATATGAGTAATTAGATGAGTTTCAATGAATAAATAGACATAGAAATGGTGAGCACTGATCAAATCGGAATTGAAAAGAAGAGATATGAAGCATATATTAAATATAATCATTAAAATTTAGGACTTTGACAGATCCATATACATGTAGTGTACATGAAACTGAATATGTTTTTGTTGGCGTAAGAGTTAATAAAAAGTTTTGGAATTTTCGAACATTAATATTTCTAGCTACGAAGTATATATGTAGTTTTTTGTTTCAACAATATTCACAAATTAAGAATCTTGTTCCTATTTAAAAAGATTTCAGGAAATGTATTGCAGGCCTCACATTTACAGTCTCCATTTTTTGGGCCAGTCGTCATAATTTTGTAATTTATTTTTCAATGGTCAACTTCATATATTGGAGTATCAATAAGAAAAACCGCATGATGACATAACTGGCTTAATAAATGCAAGAGTTCAGTCGCTTACTGATCCTCTACTTATTTCGTTGTATCTTGACTCAGTAAGACGTACGTACCCCAAAGACTAAGGCATCCAGCAACAATTTGTTAAATTTGTATCGTTATCTTGTGCAGGCATTCTATGGGGTATACGACGGACACGGCGGCCGCGCGGCCGTGGACTTCGTCTCGGAGCACCTCGGCAGGAACGTGGTCTCCGCGGTGCTCGCCGCCTCGACGGAAGAAGCGTCGGCGAAGGAGGACGCCGTGTCGGCGGCGATCAGAGCCGCGTACTTGAAGACTGACAGCGAGCTCCTCGCTCAACAGCAGGTAACTTCGTACTACTATAGGAAAACGACAATAGACACATGCATGCGTCGTTCGTTTACCAGGTCTTTGTTCGCACACGTTCCAGTTGAACGCGTCGTCGCAGCATCTTCTATCTATCTGTTGCTGCTGCACTAATTTAAAGCTGGCGACGACGGCGACGTGATTGCGACTAGGCTTCTTCGATATAACAAAATATTGCATCTTTTTCAATTTGATGACAAAAATAATAACGTTCGGTTTGAATTTCTGAAACTCAGGGCGCGAGCGGCGGCGCGTGCGCGGCGACGGCGGTGGTGACGGGCGGGAAGCTCTACGTGGCGCACCTTGGCGATTGCCGCGCCGTTCTGGGCCGGGTCGCCGGCGGCGGCGGCGGCGCCACGGCCGTGGCGCTGACGGCGGACCACACGTGC
>LAPY01002685.1:8122-30686 GCA_000970635.1 Eragrostis tef
AAAGCGGGGGCGGGCCCGGCCCCCGGGGGGCGCCCACGGCCCCGCCGAGGGTGTAGCCGACGGCGGCGGGCGCGGAGGATTGCGGGGACGGCAGGGCCGGGGTCGTCGGTGCCGGTGCGCCGGCGTCGAGGACGGTGATGAGCATCTTCATGCCGCCGTCGCAGTGGGTGGGCACGCCGCAGATGAACCACCTCCTCCCGGGCTTCACGAGCTTGACGACGTCGTTGCCGGTGTTCCACGACCCGAGCCGCTGGCCCTGCAGGTTGCACGCCCGGAAGTCCGACCCGTTCACCTCGACCACCGTGTGCTGGCCCATGGTGTACTTGAACACTGCAATTAATCATACATGCGCGCGGCATATATACCAATTAATTTAAGGAGACGAGATCGTCATGTTCATATGCAGCAAGAATTTGCATGGGTATACGTGGTCGATCATCAACCGCGCGCGTACATCCATGCATGCACGGCGAATAATTTTTTTCGACCAAGAAGAATGCATGGCAGAAATATGTTATGTGCATTGTGCACACTTACGCAGCGTGTCGCCGACTCGGAAGGTCTTGCCGTCGGTCCAGCCGGTCTTGTTGAACCCGCCCCTCCAGCCGGCGTCGTCCCCGACAGTCCAGTCCATGGCGGCGCCCAGCGCCGGGAGGCAGGCGACGGCGACGACGATCGCCGCGGTGGCCAAGAGCTGCACTTGCCTCGAAGCCATTCTTTGCCTCTTCCCTGGCTTTCTAGCTAGCTTTAGACAGCCTTCTGTCAGTTCAGTGCTCCTGCTTCCTAGCTAGCTAGCTATAGCGATCGAGAGAAGCTGCTGCTGCTGTGGCTTGCCAAATATGGTTGCCACACTGATCTATTTATACGGAGAAGGTCACGGAGCTGTAACCTTGACCGGGTAACACATGACCAGATCAAACTCGAAGAAGCATTAGAGAAACCAAGCTGTGGTTAGAGAATGCGGCGGTGTCAGCACAGGCTGCACAGCTGGCTGATGGCAGCATCCACCGCATGCGTGCGTAGCGCCAGACGGACTCTCTCTCCAGGTGACAAAAATATGGGCAACTCTGCTTTGGGATCGTCACTGGACTGGGATGCGGACACGGCGACCGACGCGTTTGGCGCATCGGTGTTTCCCCTGCTTGGCTCTGTCGCGATCGATC
Source organism: Eragrostis tef (assembly GCA_000970635.1). Lineage (NCBI taxonomy): Eukaryota > Viridiplantae > Streptophyta > Magnoliopsida > Poales > Poaceae > Eragrostis > Eragrostis tef. The sequence goes on from LAPY01002685.1 coordinate 9,286, forward strand.
GGCTTGGTTACTGGCATATTTGTTCGCGTTTTGACCTGGCACGGGTCGCGCGCGCGCGCGCACACATGGATTTGGATCTTCGTTTGGGTTACAGGTTCAGTGCCGCCGGAGCATGTACGTGGTTGCTGAACTTACGGTCGATCGATCATATCTCTGTGGCCCAAAAGCGGAAAAGCCTCTGACCAAAACAAACTGAACCTGTGTTTTGGATTGTGGCTGTGCACAGACTTAACTGTACAGTTCGATGATGGATGTGTTAACGAAAGCATACAAGGAGGGTTCAGTTTCTCGAAAATTTTGAGGCATTCTTCTCAGATGTCACTATGATCGGCTATGTTTGCTGCTGTATAATGGTGCCATATACATTCCATTGTTTCTTCCTTCAACTTCTCGCGATGAGCACATCTACTGATTGTTGCGAGTCAGACTTCAAGACGGGTCTGTGCATCAGCGTTTGAGAATTTACCGCTTGATCCGAAGTTATTGGACCGTGGATCTGGAGCAGGGTTTGCAAAACCGATAGAAACCGGTCGGTTATCGCGGTAACCGGACTAACCGGTCCGGTTCGGTTTCATCAGACGTCTGCTTACCAGTAAAAACCGAACCTGTGTACTGTAGCATATTCGGTTACCGGTCGGTTTTTCTCGGTAACCGGTCCGGTTTCATCGGTTTCGGTTTTTTTGGTTTTTTCGAAATTTCAAACCTTGATCTGGAGCGAGCATGTCAGTGAGACCGAATTGTGCGATTGCTCTCTACAGAGACAAATGGAGCGGCAAATCAGTGTGCACTCTGTGTGGTGTTTCCCCATTTCTTGCCCTTTTTGTTGAGTGCTTTATTTTTTGATCGTTTTTCAAACATATGCAGTGCTGATCATATCTGTACTTTCTTGCTTGCTTGGCTGTGAGACGACTATTCGTTTCTGTATAGACTGTAGCAAACGGCCAAAAATACCAAAGCAAGAGTACTGTGGATCCTTCTGGGCCGCGGATTGAGTACACACTAGATTGGGCCGCATGTCCTGGGCTCATATACGCCACAGGCCTCATCAAGAAGAGGGCTCCTATACGCCACAGACTGATCAGAACGCTAACCCACCCCCTGCTCATTCAGATTTTTGTTATTTCACTCACAAAACCGGTGGGAGCTTCGTTATTACGCCCACAAAACCAGTATGCTCACCGGTAGAATGCTCATATGTTATTTTTCTATTTCTTTTAACCATTTTTGGATTTTCTCTCACATCTTTGGACAAAAGTACCCCTGTTTTCCTTTACCGAACCGAACCAGATTTCCATCGATCCAATCACCCGTTCTTTCCTCTCCTCGACGAACAGAGCCTCTCATGGCAGATGATGGCGGCGCGGCCGTCGAAGCAGCCGCCCCAGGCCGACGCGGGTGCGAATGGGCGCGGCGGTGCGCCCTCAATCCCGGCCCCCGGGCGCCGCCCCCCATCCCGGCGCCCCCTATCCCGTAGCGAGCTCCTCCTCAGACCCAGCTCGACCTCTGTCCGACCCTGCCCGATTCGATGGACAAGCTGCAAAGTGAGCTTCAGATGTGCTTGTTGTTCCAATTTTACATTGCATTTGAACTTTTCTTTCGATTTTGGATTGAAATCTTCGAATTGGTTGGAACCCTAAGTGAAGAGATGGTCAGAGAGTGGTTGTGGAGAGTTCAGACCATGACATTGTATTTACTGGCTGGAGCATGCTGTATTTGTTTTCCTTTTTTCAGCTTCAACCATGAGCGCATGCTGGTAGCTGATTTTTTTTTTTTTTACTGAACCATGTCGCATGTTGCTGGTGCATGCTGGTTGTCGAGTTTTTCTTTTTTTTTAAAAAAAAAGGGCTGAACCAAGTCTCATGCTACGTAATTCTGTTTTTATTTTTCTCTTGAAATAGTGCTAGAAGCCTGGAGTGGCTGGAGAATGGCGCCGGACAGAGCAAATTCCCTTTCACCAAGGGGCAGTTTTGTCTTTTCCAATACCTTTACATCGAAAAAGAGAAGAACAAATGCTAATATAACTGGTTTGGCATTCCACCGGTGAGCACACTGGTTTCGTGGACGAAGCCCATTCTCATATGGGCATTCTGTCGAAGCCTGCCGGTTTTGTGGGTGAAATAACAAAAATCTCCGAATCTATCGCCTTCGCTTTCCCTCCGCCGCGGCGCCGCCTCGATTCCACCTCACCGGCGCGGGGCGGCTGATGGACGGCGGCGGCGCGGAGGACGCCGTCTTCCCCTACCAATCCCCCTTCAGCCGACCTCGATATGGAGCCGAGGTTTGGGGGGTGGCCGAGCCTGGAAGATTGGGACAACTATCTGACAATGGAAGAGGAGAATCTGGAGCTGTATAAGCAGCTGTTTGAGGAGAGTCTGGAGCAGAGGAAGCGGCAGTTTGAGGAGAAGTGCCGATTGGTTTGGGCGGAGTTGGCGGAGGATTTGGTTAGGAGAAGACGGTTTGAGCAGCAGATCGAGGAGCGTTGGTCTAAATTGGAGAAAAGGAAGCTGCAGCTCGCGGAGGAGATGATGCAAACAGACAAAAAGGAGGAGGAGGATCGGGCCAGACTGGATCAGAAGAAAGCGGAACTAGACCGCAGGGAGGAAGAAATTGACCGCCAAAAACGCGAGTTGAAGATCCAGGTGGAAGCACTGAACAAGTTCCTGGCCATGGAGAAGGAGCAACTGCAGAAGCCTTTACTGGTGCAGCGTGACAACAACAATAACATGGTATGCCGACGTCTTTTAAGAACAAAATTTAGCCAAGTGTGGAGATGACACACTTTCTTTGCACTAATGCACACATGTATCACTTTTGAACATAAACCTGAAGTGAGCATTCATTTGAACGTTCCTGTTTTATGGAGTACTCTGAACATAAACATGAAGTGAGCATTCATTCAAGTAGTAATACCTTATTATAGAGCCTTTTAAATCAGGAAACACTAATCCAGTGATTGCTCACAGGTAGCACATAGCTGTTGATTTTCCTTGTACCAAAAGCTGCCATTAATTAGTCACAATGTCAGGTTTCGTATTAGAAAAGGGAAAAAGTCTACTTTACCCCCCTCAAATATGCCCTTGGTCCAAATAACCCCTAAAGTTTGCTTTGGTTCATTTAACCCCCATAGTTTGCAAAACCGGAGCATTTAACACCTTTTAGCACTAACCAAAACCGGATTAGATGATGTGGACACAAATGAAGGAGATTTTGCTAACTATGTGGACCTGACGTGGCTAACTGATGCGCGACATAACCCTTCATTGTCTTCCTCGCAGCCCCTGTTCCCCTGCTTCCTTGCCTCGCCGCGCGCACCTGACGGTAGGTTTTCCGGCGGCGTGCTGCGACGCCAGGTGGCGGCAAGAAGAGACGAGCTGCAGCGGGCGGGCGGGGGCGAGTGGAGACAAGTTGCGGTGGGCGGCGACGAGCAGAGATGAGCCGCTGTGGGCGGAGGCGGGCAGCGGGAAGCGGGCGAGCGGCAGCGTGCTACGCTACGCGACGAGCTGCGGCTGCAGGCGAGCAGATGGAAGCTGCGGCGAGGTGCGGTAGAGAGGTGAGCTGCGGCGTGTGAGATATGCATGCTTGTACCTTAGCTTGCCCGTCCTACACGTCGTCAAGTTCCTCTGTTCTGTTTCTACGGCAACAAGACAACGGGATGCATGCCTAAACATGAGCTGTGCTGTATCTGTCCTGTACGTGATGCATTCCAGATATTCTCTGAATTTTGGTGGCGATCCATGCATTTCAGTTAGTACAGGATTAAGGTCTTTGAACTGGAGGAAATCATCATGCTCGGAGAACAAACCTTGCCGATGTGGCTCACGCCGCCAGGACGAGGGACAATCGCGAACGAGGTTATGAGCACGCGCCGTCACGAAAGATTGCGAACGAGGGTTATGCGGGGATAGTTACATGGGCCTAACAAATTTTATCCATGTAAGCATGCTTAGGAGCGAAACCACCATCACCTCTGTCCACGTCATCAAATTCGGTTTTATTAGTTTCAAAAGGTGTTAATTGATCCGGTTTTGCAAAACAAGGGGGTTAAGTAAACCAAAGTAAACCTTAGGGGGTTATCCGAACCAAGGGCATATTTGAGAGGAGTAAAGTGGACTTTTTCCTTAGAAAAATTGGTTATGCTATAAGATGTTTTTTAAAACATTTTTAAGATTGGTAAGAGTTGAGTTGAACAAGTGAATAAGGTGCTCGCTCTACTTGAGCACATTTTAAGATTCCTGTGTTCTAATATGTGTTATAGAGATCAGCCTGAGGAAAAAGAATCAGTAGGGCTCCTTGAGTTTAATGGGAAAATGGAAAGGCCCCTCTTTCGCGAAGAAATATTCCCTGTTGCTGGTGCTGAATCTCGACCATTACCTTGTTGGGCTTCTAATAACATTATATGTCCTCACTTAAACATGTTAGTGATCTAAACATCCATGTCATTAGTTTGTTGAACGTTTGAACCAGTGCCACAAAAATTACTTATATATGCTGCAATTTGCTCTAAGAAAAGGACAACACAAACAAAATGCTGCCATGATCCCATAAATATAAATATGGCATTCAGTTGTACATTCCCTATTGTGAGAAGTTATAGTTCATCTGCATTATTTAATTATTGCAGGATTATGATGCTTAGGACCTGACTCCTATTGTCTGGGTGCTTCCTGTCGTTGGTGGATTGGCATTCCTTGTTCAGATTTGCACTCAGTTCCCACTTGTCTACCTGAAATACATTGTTGTTGCATTTGCTGTTTTATGGGGATTGGGTAGCGTTGTTTTGTCCTTTAGAATATTTGAGAGATTTAGAGGACAGAACACTCTTGGCCACCATGCTGCCCGGCTCGCTTTCTTGTGCTTCACACTCCTTGGCCTGTATGCCTTGTATGTCGTGACAGTGCATCTGGATGATACTTTCTCTCGCGCTTCTCCATCAACAGCATCCTCGCAATAGGAGACTACTGTGGTAATAGCTTTCAATTCAGTACTTGATAAAATTTCGTGTTTGCAAAATTGAGGTTTGTTGACATCTCTTTGTTTTTCTGTGCAGGCTGTGGTAGCGACATCAATGGACAAGGACGTGCATGTAGATGGCAAAGATATTATCACCATGACGACACCATAGGAACATGTACACTTAAAAGTTCAGATGTATTTGTTGCAACTTGCAAGCATGACACTGTGTTTCATGGATAATATGTAAGCACCACTTGTTTCCTGGAGCAGAGGCTTCATGAGATTTCATCACCATTCCAGCAATGAAGTTCCATAATGTCCAAACAAAAGAAAAACAGGAAGAAAGTAAAATGCAAGCAGCAGTTACTTGGCTCCTTGTCATATTTTGCAGAGTAGAATCTGAAAATAGGAATCCTCGAGTTAAAATTTGCAGGCATGTTATAAAGATAATGATATATGATTAACATGCAAGCTTTTCCCTCATCTGATGGTGTGGGGTTGGTAAATAACGTCACCGCATTTTGCATTTGGCAAATAACAGAAATTGCATATTCCTTTTTTTCTGGAAAGAAATGCATATTTGATACACGAGTTAATGCTTTGTTGCTTGCATATGCCATTTTTACTGTTGTCATCCTCAGTGTTGTTTCCTATTGATCTGAACCACCTATGACCTGCTATGTTTGCTGCTGTATGCCCAATAGGCTCCTATGCATTGTTCCCGGATATCACCATGACCAGACCAGCTTTTGTTATGACGTCCTTTTAAGGTTTGACTCGTTGAGTTCTGAATTTGCCGGTTGATTCGAAGTTATTGAAACATGGATCTGGAGAGAGCGTGTTAGTGAGACAAATGCAGTGGCAAATCAATGTGTCCTTGATTGGTGTGGTATTTCCCCAGTTTTTTGGCCTTTTTGGACGCGGCCAGTTTTGAAAGTTTTTTTTTTTAAAAAAATTGTGCTAAAGATGTCTAGGCTGACCACTTAGATAAAAGTGCAATTTGTATTGTGACTGCTTTCTTTCTGATGTATCTGAGATTACTCTTTCCCCTTCTGTATTTCGCAGAAAAAGAGTATTCGTTTCTGTAAACTGCAGCCAAGCACGCGCTCAAAGCGCTCCGAGCTCTGCTTCTCCAACCTTCTCCTTTTCCACTGTAGCTTCTCCTTCCCCATCTTGAATCCAGCGAGTCTCTTCAGGAAATTTTGATCGGCCCCCCTCCTCCTTCCTTCCCGGTTGTCTGCCGGCGTCGAGTTGGAGGGGGACCCGTCTCTAGCAGTAGTATTAGTAGCTTTAGTTAGTTTTAGGTTATCAATCAATAATCTGAGCAATTCTGGCTGTTGTTCTTCGCTTTGACAAGCGATTTGTCTGAAGCAAGGCCTGAATTAGTGCAAATGCAAATGGAGACCGAGCACGTAACTGAAGTGCAACACTCAGCTGAGATAGAAGGGACAAAGGAAGTGGAAATGGCACACCCAGATGAGGATGACGACCTGGAAAATTTTGATGCGGTGGCAGAGCTAACAAGGGACGATCCAAAACTGTTGCAAGTTGCTCAAGCGCTGGGGGCTATTCCTGAGGCTCAGGGGTCGCCAGCACGAAAGAGCAAGAGGGAAGAAGCTTATGCGGACATGGACTCGTTTGAGCGTGCCGGAAAGCTGAAAGCTGGGAAAAACTTGGAGAAAATAGCGACTAAAGGTAACGATGATTTAACCGTCTCGTTTGTACATTACACTGATGAACAAATTTATTCTAGAATTAATGTTCTAGGCGTTTCTTTGGGTAATGATCCAGCTACTGTTGCTAGTTCTATTAGCACTGTTAGAGAGGTAGAATTAGAGAGACGTGTCAATGATAAAAGTGTTGATAGGAAGCTTTTAATTTTAGATAAAGAAGAGCAAGAGATGATAGAAGAGGAAGAGGTTGATAAGTTTATTTTAAATACTCTTTGTGGTGATATCATGGAGGAGACTATGGACGTGGATGATGGCCACATTGGTGAGTCACATCTGTCCGGTAAAAAATCTTCCTCCAAGAAAAAAAGAAAAAGCAAACAACCAAAAGTTTCATCATGAAAGGAATTTTCTGGAATAGTAATGGGTTTAGGGACCCAAAAAAACATCGATTCATCTCTGATCTTACACGCGAGCATAATTTAAATTTCATTGCCATATCAGAAACGGGTAGGAGTGAATTTGCGCCTACATTTTTGAAAAATCTTTGTGCTGGCAAAGATTTTTTGTGGCATTGCAAAGCTCCTAGGTCGAGTTGGAGGGGGACCCGTCTCTAGCAGTAGTATTAGTAGCTTTAGTTAGTTTTAGGTTATCAATCAATAATCTGAGCAATTCTGGCTGTTGTTCTTCGCTTTGACAAGCGATTTGTCTGAAGCAAGGCCTGAATTAGTGCAAATGCAAATGGAGACCGAGCACGTAACTGAAGTGCAACACTCAGCTGAGATAGAAGGGACAAAGGAAGTGGAAATGGCACACCCAGATGAGGATGACGACCTGGAAAATTTTGATGCGGTGGCAGAGCTAACAAGGGACGATCCAAAACTGTTGCAAGTTGCTCAAGCGCTGGGGGCTATTCCTGAGGCTCAGGGGTCGCCAGCACGAAAGAGCAAGAGGGAAGAAGCTTATGCGGACATGGACTCGTTTGAGCGTGCCGGAAAGCTGAAAGCTGGGAAAAACTTGGAGAAAATAGCGACTAAAGGTAACGATGATTTAACCGTCTCGTTTGTACATTACACTGATGAACAAATTTATTCTAGAATTAATGTTCTAGGCGTTTCTTTGGGTAATGATCCAGCTACTGTTGCTAGTTCTATTAGCACTGTTAGAGAGGTAGAATTAGAGAGACGTGTCAATGATAAAAGTGTTGATAGGAAGCTTTTAATTTTAGATAAAGAAGAGCAAGAGATGATAGAAGAGGAAGAGGTTGATAAGTTTATTTTAAATACTCTTTGTGGTGATATCATGGAGGAGACTATGGACGTGGATGATGGCCACATTGGTGAGTCACATCTGTCCGGTAAAAAATCTTCCTCCAAGAAAAAAAGAAAAAGCAAACAACCAAAAGTTTCATCATGAAAGGAATTTTCTGGAATAGTAATGGGTTTAGGGACCCAAAAAAACATCGATTCATCTCTGATCTTACACGCGAGCATAATTTAAATTTCATTGCCATATCAGAAACGGGTAGGAGTGAATTTGCGCCTACATTTTTGAAAAATCTTTGTGCTGGCAAAGATTTTTTGTGGCATTGCAAAGCTCCTAGAGGCAGGTCTGGTGGCATTCTATTGGGAATCGATTTGCAAAATTTTGATATTGGAGCAATTGATGAAGGGGATTTTTATGTTAAATTCCATTTATGCAATAAAGCTGATGACTTTAAGTGGGCTCTAGTAGTGGTTTACGGGCCTGCTCAGACTGATTTAAAAGAACAATTTCTACTAGAACTAGTACACATGTGTTCAAATGAAACCTTACCAATTTTAATTGGTGGTGATTTTAATATTTTGAGAAATGCTCAAGAAAAGAACAAAAATAATTTTGACAATAGATGGCCGTTCTTGTTCAATGCAATAATTGATGGACTGAATCTGAGGGAGCTTCATATGTCGGGGAGACAGTACACATGGGCTAACAACCTAGAAAATCCCACTTACGAGAAGCTCGATAGAATTTTGATGAGTACAGAATGGGAGCAAAAGTTTCCATTGTCCTGTGTACAGGCCCTTACTAGGGACATTTCGGATCATACACCTTTACTTATGAATACTGGAGAGGCATCTTCTACTTATAATCAAAACATGTTCAAATTTGAACTAGGTTGGTTATTAAGAGAAGGCTTCGTAGATATGGTAAAGGAGGTATGGATTACTGAAACTAGTGGGCATACGGCTATTGACAAATGGCAAAATAAAATTAGGAGAGTAAGACAATTCCTAAGAGGCTGGGCCAAGAACGTTAGTGGCGCATATAAAAAAGAGAAGAAGAAAATATTAAATACTCTTGACACATTAGACAAAAAGGCTGAAGTCACACCTTTATCTTCTGATGAGGTAAACTTTAAGCAATTTTTGCAAAATAGATTGGCCCAGATGTTGAGAGAAGAGGAAATTAAATGGTACCAAAGAGCAAAAGTTAAGGAATTGTTGGAAGGGGATTCTAATACAAAATACTTTCAGTTGGTTGCCAATGGCAAACATAGGAAAACTCGTATTTTCCAGTTACAGAATAGGGAACAAACAATAACTGGTGATAACCAATTAAAGGAATATATTACTAGTTATTATAAAGGTCTTTTTGGACCTCCAGAGAATTCTTCTTTCTCTATGGATGAGACAAGAAGAGATGATATTCCCCAAGTGACTAACATGGAAAACGAGTCGTTAACAGTGCCTTTCACAGAAAATGAGATTAGACACGCCATTTTTCAGATGGAACATAATAAAGCACCAGGACCTGGCGGGTTTTCGGCAGAATTCTATCAGGTCTTCTGGGATGTTATTAAACATGATCTAATGGCTCTCTTCTTTGATTTTCATAACGGCAATTTACCATTGTTCAGGCTAAATTTTGGAACAATAATACTATTGCCGAAGTGTAGAGAGGCTTTGAAAATCCAACAATATAGGCCAATTTGTTTACTCAATGTGAGTTTTAAGATCTTTACCAAAGTTGCTACAAATAGAGTTTCTAATGTAGCACAAAAGGTGATCAGTCCTACACAAACGGCTTTTTTACCAGGGCGTAACATCATGGAAGGGGTAGTAGTTCTACATGAGACGATTCATGAGTTACACAGAAAGAAACAAAGTGGGGTTATTGTGAAGATAGATTTTGAGAAGGCGTATGATAAAATAAAATGGCCATTTATACAACAAACACTCCGAATGAAAGGCTTCTCCGATAAGTGGTGTCAGTGGATAACTGAGTTCACACAAGGAGGCCATGTTGGGATAAAGATAAACGATCAAATAGGTAGCAACTTTCAAACAAAGAAAGGTGTATGGCAGGGAGATCCATTATCTCCTATTTTATTTAATATTGTGGTGGATATGCTTGCAATCCTAATTAAACGTGCAAAAGCAAATGGTCAAATAACAGGGGTTATACCGCATCTGGTAGATGATGGATTATCTATATTACAGTATGCGGATGACACCATAATATTTATGGATCATAATTTTGAACAGGCTCAAAATATGAAGTTGCTATTGTGCACCTTTGAGCAGTCTTAAAATTAATTTCCATAAGAGTGAATTATTTTGTTTCGGCCAAGCTAAAGAATTTAAAAATCAATACTCTGAGTTATTCGGGTGTCAAAAGGGATCATATCCTTTTCGCTATTTAGGCATTCCTATGCACTATAGGAAATTAAGTAATGCGGATTGGAAGGTAATAGAGGAAAGAATAGAGAAAAAGCTAAGTAGCTGGAAAGGCAAGCATATGTCCGTTGGGGGGCGACTAGTTCTTATTAACTCGGTGTTGACAAGTTTAACAATGTTTATGTTATCTTTTTTTGAGGTCCCAAAAGGAATTCTCGAAAGAATAGATTATTATCGATCTAGGTTCTTTTGGCAAAGTGATAGTCATAAAAAGAAATATAGATTGACTAAATGGAGCATTATTTGTCAACCGAAGGATCAGGATGGTTTAGGGATTAAGAACATTGATATACAGAACAGATGCCTTTTGAGTAAATGGCTTTTTAAATTGGTAAATGAAGACGGCATTTGGCAAGATCTGTTGAAAAATAAGTACTTAAAGAATAGAACATTGGGTCAGGTTGAGAGGAAACCGGGAGACTCTCACTTTTGGGCAGGCCTGATGAAAGTCAAAGAAGATTTTCTTGCACTTGGGTCTTATCAGTTAAATGATGGACAACAAATTCAGTTTTGGGAGGACAAGTGGGTAGGGAATTCTTCGCTAAAAGACCGATATCCTTCTCTGTATAATATCGTAAGGAGGAAACATGCTACGGTAGCTTCGGTTTTTAGCACTATACCTCTTAATGTTTCGTTTCGAAGAACTTTGAGTGGTAATAACTTAGTTTGTTGGCATAACTTAGTAGCTACAGTAGCATATGTTCAACTTAACGATAATAATGATGTATTTAGATGGAGTTTACATCAGAATGGTTGATTTACGGTCAGTTCGATGTATAGTTCTCTTATCAACAATGGCTTCATTGAGAGAAATAAAGGTCTATGGAAATTAAAAATGCCTCTAAAAATAAAAATTTTTATGTGGTACTTGTACAAGGGGTTGACGCTCACCAAAGATAATTTGGCTAGACGTAATTGGAATGGGAGTAAAAAGTGTGGTTTGTGTAACCAAGATGAAACAATTCAACATCTCTTTTTTGATTGTCATTATGCCAGATTTCTCTGGAGAGTTGTTCATTTTACTTTTGATTTAAGACCTCCTAACAGTGTCTCTCATATGTTTGGAGATTGGTTAGTTGGAGTGGATGTTAAATTAAAGAAGCAACTACTGGTCGGAGCTTCTGCTTTTTGTTGGGCTATATGGCTTAGTAGGAATGATACAGTCTTTGATGGCACTCCACTTAAAACCTATATGCAGGTACTATACAGGGGAACGCATTGGCTTCGGTCTTGGTCGCTCCTCCAAAAGTGTGATCAAGACAAAGAAACGATAAAGATGGCGAGCCGTAGATTGGAGACTACAGTGATGCAGATTTTCGCTCATCATGGGTGGAGATTTAGTAACAGGGTCATGCTTTAGACATGTCAATTTGTTTCTTTCTCTCTACCATGGAGTGTGTGGCAGACGGAAGTGCTGCAAATTTTGTAATAATTAACATGCGGCTCTAGCCTCATTGAGGTGAAGGCCGGGACGTTTTTCCTATTATATAAAAAAAATTAGTGCTCAGCTTTTCCTGTATGGATGTTGCCGTGATGACTGCTGTCCTTGCTGGCTTCCTCCCCAGCGAGTGTATTCTCCCTCTTCTTTTGCTTCTCGGCTTCTTTTCTGCAGGTACAACTGAGGTTCGGTGGTGGTTCAGATCTCCCTGTAGAACTCTGTTCTGGCGAGTGCTGCCCTTCCTCGCTGGTAGATCGCATTTTGCTGATCCCAAAGGCAAGGGTCCTCTGGTCTGGCCCGGTGATGCGTATTCTAAATCTACGGCTGGTCCTCTTTTAACCTCTTCTATCGATGCGAGCTTTGAGGCGATGGTCGGGCGGACCGCCAGCCTATCAATCAGCTTGCTTCGCGAGGCCATTTCCCATTCATGGCGCAGCGGTTCGACGGCCTGGGGTGGTTTAGATCTCCATGTAGAACTCTGTTCTGGCGAGTGCTGCCCTTTCTCGCTGGTAGATCGCTTTGTGCTGATCCCAAAGGCAAGGGTCCTCTGGTCTGGCCCGGTGATGCGTATTCTAAATCTACGGCTGGTCCTCTTTTAACCTCTTCTATCGATGCGAGCTTTGAGGCGACGGCCGGGCGGACCGCCGGCCTGTCAATCAGCTTGCTTCGCGAGGCCATTTCCCGTTCATGGCGCAGCGGTTCGACGGCCTGGTGCTGCACACGCTGCCTGGTCCCGCTTGTGGACGGAGGCACTCTCACTGGAGTTCCTGCTGTCGAAGATCTGAGCGTTCCCCATCTCAGATTTTGGGAGCTTGCTGCGGCGGCGCTGAGTTCTTCCCCGCAGACGTTAGCTTTTCCTATCAAGGACCTGAATGTAATTGTAATTTTCATTTGTGTCCTTTTTGGCTTCCTTATGGATCTCATCCTAAAATGTAGCTTTGTTGGAGGTTCTTTTGTAAAACAGCCTTTGTACCTGCCCCTGGAGTAATGGAGAAGCTTTCGGCCCTTTATGGGCGGTTCCCTTCCACAAAAAAAAAAAAAAAAACTGCAGCCAAGCGCCCGAAAATAGAGAGAGTACTGGCCGGGACATTGGCCATATTGGGCCGGATTGAATACGGACCATATTGGGCTGCAGGTTCTTTACGCTCGTGTACGCCACAGGCCTCATAAAGAAGAAGAGGCTTGATCAGAACGCTAATCCCCGCCTCCATCGATCGACTTCGCAGCTTTCTCCCCTCCGCCGCCTCGATTCCGCCTCACCTGATGGACGCCGGCGGCGTGGAGGAGGCCGAGATCCCCGCCACGGAAGTTCTCGGCGCCGGCTCGAGCGTCGATTCTCCTCCATCTTCCCCTCGGAATTCTCCGCCAGCCGACCTCGCTGCAGAGGCCAGGTTTGGGGGATGGCCGAGCCTGCAAGATTGGGACGACTATCTAACAAGAGAAGAGGAGAAGCTGGAGCAGAAGAACCGGCAGTTAGAAGAGGAGTGTCGAGCGGATTGGGCGAAGTTGGAGGAGGATTTCGAGAGAAAAAGACGGTTTGAGCAGCTCCTCGAGGAGCGATGGTCCAAAGTGCAGGAGGAGATGGTGCAGCTCGCGCAGGAGAAGAGGCAAATTGAGAAGAAGATGCAGGAGGATCGGGCCAGATGGGATCAGGTGGAAGCCGAACTACAACGCAGGGAGGAGGAAGTTGATCGCCGAGAACGCGACTTGGATATCCGGAAGGAAGCACTGAACAAGTTCCTGGCCATGCAGAAGGAGCAACTGCAAAAGCCTTTACTGGTGCAGCCTGACCACAACAATAACATGGTATGCCAACTTCTTTCAGTAATTGCTGAAGTAACATACTTTATTTGTACTAGTAGCACGAATCTATCACTTTCGAAAGCAGCTTACATTTGAGTTTATATTTGATAAAGTATACAAAAGATAGATAAAAATCACTATCCGGTGCGGTGAAACTTCAACTGCGAGCACCTGCCCTGAATCCATGGATCATTATCTTTGTCTCATTGAGAAGCATTTGTCGCTGGTGCAAGACTGAAGGGGATCTCCTAGATTGTGCACAATGAGAACAGATTGCATCATGCAACTAAGTCGAAGCTGGCGGAATGTTGAAGCTTCAGTCATGCCTGTTTCAGCCTGAGGATGAGTCGGTATGACTCATTAGGGTACCCTAAATTTAATAGAAAAATAAGAAGGTCCCCCCTTCTGAATGACATGGCAGCGGTGCCGAATCTACAGTTCTACACCATTACCTTGCTGTGCTTCTAATGACATCAGATGTCTGCGTTTAAACATGCTGTGGTCTAACTATCCATTACAATAGTACATATATGGTGTAGTTTACTCTATAAGAAAAGGAACCTAGGACTTAAATCTAAACATGGAATTCAATTGTACAATCCCTACCATGCCAAGTGTTCTTTCATTGCATTGAATATTAACAGATATTTAATTATTTTTGCAGAATTATGATGGTTGGGACCTGAGTCCAATTGTCCGGGTGCTTGCTGTCGTCAGTGGGTTGGCATTCCTTGTTCAGATGTGCACTTTGTTCCCGCTTGTCTACCTGAAACACACTGTTGTTGCATTTGCTGCTTTCTGGGCATTGGGTAGTGTTGTTTTGTCCTTTAGAGTATTTGAGAGATTTAGAGGACAGAGCACTCTTAGCCACCATGCTGCCCGGCTTGCTTTCTTATGCATCACACTCCTTGGTCTGTATGCCCTGTACCTCGTCTTAGTGCATCTTGATGATATCTCTCGCACTTCTCAATCATGAGCATCCACGCAATAGGAAAGGACTGTCGGTAATAGCCTTCAATTCAATACTTCATAGATTCTCTGTTTGCAAAGTTTGAGGTGTTTTGACATATCTTTGTTTTTCACTGCAGGCTTTGGCAGGCAGTAGTAGTAGTCTGGTAGAGACATCAGTAAACAAAGGACGTGCATGTAGACGGCAAAGATACTATCGCAACAAAGACACAGAAGGATCATCTACACTTCACATGTTCAGATGGATTGGTTGCAACTTTGAAGCATGACACTGTATTACACGGCTATGCAAACAGCAGTTGTTTCCCAAAGCAGAGTACGAGATTTCGTTACCATCCCAGCAACGAAGTTACACAATTTTCCACCGAAAGAAAAGCAATAAACAATATGATGCAGCGGTTATTTGGCTCCTCTTGCTACTTTGCAGAGTAGAATTTGTAAATAGGAATTCTCGAGTTAATGTGGGCATATTGTTAGGGGTATTAATATATGATGGTCTAACAGACCAAGCTTTCGCCTCCCCTTGATGATGTGAGTCTGGTAAATACATCACGTTTGACGAATAACAAAATATTGCATATTTCTCTTTCTTGGAAAGAAATGCATATTGAATACGCCAGTTAATTTGTTTCATTGCATGCATATGCCATTTTATCTGTTGTCATTGTCTGTGTTGCTAGGAAGTAATCCAATAAAAGGCATTTTCGTGCCCCAAGTCAAGCTCCTGAGGCTGTGTGGTCTGGCTCAAGTGGGGACTCAACAGCTACCAGTACCAGAGAATATCCATTCTTCGGTTGGTGATCCTCGTGGATATATACTTGGAGTCTACGGATGACACAAGAATCATTCCTTTTTTTGTGTGTACACTTTGGCATATGACCTGCATGATGCAACGAAACTAAAGCTAGCCCGGGTCCCCTCACTGAACTTTGTGGCTGCCGATCAGCCTCACTCTCAAATTAAAATGTTTCAGATGCATGTGGCTCCCACGAGGGCCGAGGCAATCATTTTGGTGGCCCTCGATCTTTCTCTTCCACAGTTTATTCAGGTTTCTGATCCGCGCTGTCTTTGTCAAGGAAGCCATGCGCTAATCGGATTGTTCTCCTGCCTCTTTGGAATATGCCTACGCCAGCAGCTGCGACGACAACAAAAGCTAGTTGTTCGATTGCACCATCAATAGTGCTTTATTGAGGTTTAAGTCTCTCAAAGTCGGGCGAATTGGTACTTTTTCCTTGAAAGCGCCATCTATGTTCTAGAAAAATCTACAAAATCACAATGGGTATGTTAAAAGTTATTAGTAACCTCCAAAAAAACATTTTACTGCATTGCCAGAGCTTTGGTTTCCTATCCGCTACTAGCTAGGCAGATTCGCATGGTAATCTCATCCTAATTATTAATCATATGAAGTTGTCTGAACTTTGTTACCTTAGACCTTGTATGGAGAAAGCAAAGCCACCCACTACATATAGTTTACATAATAGAGTAAAAGCTAATATCGACTTGAATACTAGGTTACATTGTTTTTTTTTTCTCCTCTTTGAAACAAGAAGTTGCTTCGGTTCAACTTGGAATAGCTGTTACAGGTAGCAATCCGATGCCGTATTCAATGATCACAACTAAGCTCAGAGCTTGATTGACACACGTAACATTCATGCATGTTTGTTTGACCGGGAGCTGCACATACATCCCTGTTCTAGCAAGACCTGGTCTTCAGTTCCTTTTTCCTTTGGGAATATTATCCATTTCTTTCTTTTCGTCGAGGGATTGAGGAACAACACGGTTACACGGAAGTGACATACTACGTATACCCATTTCTTTTTCTTTTTTTTTTGCGAAGGATACATATATATAAAAAGAAAGAGTATGTCCACATACCACTTTTAAAAATCAAGTATGTGTACATACTTTTTTTAGAAACCTCAAGTATGAAAAAATACCCCCTAGATTGTGAGATACAAATGTGGAAGTAGCTACACCCGGAAGTAGGAAAAACGCTTCCTATATATATATATTATAACTAGGCCGTTAACGAAAACTCGCTTTCACAACATGGTTCTGACAGTTAATATATATATTGGGAGTAAAGTGGGTTTACGTATTTGCTATTCATCTGTTTCTGTTAGGAACAATGTTACAGTTGTTGCATCTTTTCAACCCTTTTAAACTCTTTCCGTATTTTTCTTGTCCTTTCGACAAGCAAAGCTAGTTCAATTTGAACTAGCAAATATTACAAACTACTAGTAATAAACAAGCAATGAAGCAACTGGCGCATAGGCGCATATGCGGTGGGTTGGTCATGTGCCCCTCAGATGGACTCTGAAATTAATTTGGCGGTTTTACGCATGTGCATAGTCTAAGCTGTAGGGCTCTAGTTAGGCTTGATTAACAATTAAAATCATTACGTAACAGATTAACTAAAATAAACCACATCGCATCTCTCTCTACATGCCCAGCCTGTTCAGCCCTTGTTGCAGATTCAGATTTAGGATCCACATGCAAAAGACGAAGCCTAAAGAAAACAAAATCGATAGTGACGCATAAGTGACGTGCACCTTGGACACTGATATGGTTTCGGGTTTCCAAAGATCAACTGAATGCTTTGATTTTCTTGACGCTAGCTAGGACAGTCCGATTAACTAGTTTAAATTCAAGGAAAGGTCGTCAAGATAAACAGAGTGTTATAACCATTATCATCACCTTTTTTTTTCCCTTTCTTCTATCTTCAAACCTACTGATTCAAACAATTGTACTGCAAACAAGAGTTTTTTTATAATCCACATAATTGATATAATATGGTCAATCTGTTATTCATAGAGACATCGAGAGCAAAATGTAGGGAAGAAATAACCCCAAACAGCTACATTTTCAACAATAGTTTACCAATAATTATTGGACAATCATGATGTTCGCAACTTTACTTGGTTGACATCTTGAATAGTACATCATTTGAAGTCAATGCCATAAAAGAAAAAACAAAACCACAAACGTTGAATACGCTTCATTGCAACGCCTCCATATAAAGACAATACGACACGAGGTACGGTGCATGTGAGGGGACGTGGAGTGCCTGCACACAAGACCATTTTTTTTTTGTGTGTCTCTTAAGATTTGCTAATCTCTCTGTCATTTTTTTAATCATTGAATGTTAATCCAACCACTCAGATTTTTTTATTCACTTGTGTTAAAAAATGTTCTAGAGTAGACCAAATTATTTCACCTAAAAATTAATTGTTCTAGCACTATAGTTTATTGTTCTGAAAATATGACTGAGAGTCTTGCAAAATCTCAATCACCGAGCAAATCCTTTTTCTCTTCTATCCAAGAAAATCAAATCACCACTGGACCATTTTTCTGGAAGGACGACGTACCAGGGCTCGCAACCAGATGCATTTTGTTCTGTTTTCATAAATGTGCGTGGCAGGGCCAATCTGAGCGCTCCACGTGGCTGTGGAACCGCCTCTCGATTAGTCTGTTGAACTCTTGCATGCCGGATATGCCCTTCAGAATAATGGTATACGGAAGTGAAGAAAAAGGAGCTGTAGTCATTTACGTGCAAGCCATCACCGTTTCAGAAATTCAAGCTGTCCTCATCCTTGAGCTGTTATGGCCTTTCGTGTTGCCCCTGGGAGGAGAAATTTCTTCTCGAATTTCACTTTCTAGTTGCTGGACAGAATATATCCCGAGTATATGCGTATCATCAACTTGCTTTTTTTAAGAGCATTTATTTCTGGATAAAGCTAGAGTATTTACTAATATATATTCTATATTTGGAGGGATATAATATTTTGTTTGAATCAGTTTTAGAAGTGCTGCAAATACCAATAGTTGGCTATAACTGGTAAAATTGGCTATCATGCTCTCTTTAAACAAAAATTCTTTTCCAGTGTTCTTCTTTATTTCTATGAAATTGTTTGAAGTAGTAAAGTAAGATATCATTTTGTTTAGGATGTGAAGCAAATAAAGTGAATTGTTTGGAGAGTCTTTTTCTATAGAAAAAGGCTCGAATGTGAATTGGACATCCTCCAAGGTCACATGTAACAATAGTGACTAACGAGGGGACCATACCACAAAAGTAAAAATGGCTAACTAAAATCCAACAAATCTCCTTCCCCCACCCCACCCCACCCGTATTTCTCGATCACGTACCGTGTATAATCTCATTTTTTTTCCATTTTCTTGGCGTCCACGTATGCCGCCTCTCTCTCTCTCCTCAAATTACTCCCCACCCCTACAGAGATCACACACACGAGAAAAATACAGGAGAGAGAAAGGAGAGAGAGAGAGAGAGAGAGAGAGAGAGAGAGAGAGAGAGAGAGAGAGAGAGAGAGAGAGAGAGAGAGAGAGAGAGAGAGAGAGAGAGAGAGAGAGAGAGAGAGAGAGAGAGAGAGAGAGAGAGAGAGAGAGAGAGAGAGAGAGAGAGAGAGAGAGAGAGAGAGAGAGAGAGAGAGAGAGAGAGAGAGAGAGAGAGAGAGAGAGAGAGAGAGAGAGAGAGAGAGAGAGAGAGAGAGAGAGAGAGAGAGAGAGAGAGAGAGAGAGAGAGAGAGAGAGAGAGAGAGAGAGAGAGAGAGAGAGAGAGAGAGAGAGAGAGAGAGAGCGTTGGTGGAGCTTGGAGAAGCAGTTCCTGCGCCCGGCGCATATTCCCCGCCCGGATCCGCTCCCTTCCCTCCCCTGATAAACGGTGCCCTCCCGGCCGGAGGGGGGAGAGAGAGAGAGAGACAGAGCCAGGGCAAGATGAGTTCTTGACGAGCCTGTGCAGGGGAGGTCCAATCCAGATAGCACCTTTCATTTCCCCCATTCACGCCAGGCTTCCCAGATCCAGGCATCCTTTTGCCGGTAAGGAAGTGCTTCGACTGATTTGCTCGGGATTTTCTTGTTGTTGTTGTTGTTGTTGTGGGTGCGCGAATCCAAATCAACCTTCTGGGATTGGGGTGATTCCTGTAATTTGTTGCGGATTATGTATTTATTGCGTGGCGTAGTGCTAACCAGTTTATTTCTAAAGAAGGCGTTTTTTTTTAATTCCATCCCTGATTATGGAGCGTGTATCAGATCGTCATATGGGAAGAATTTATCAATTTCAGCATATTGTGGCGCATCATCGTATGATAAATAGCTGTCCTATTTGATTGTTTTTGTTACATTCTTCCTAGCTTCGTTGTTATCCATGTATGCAAATGTTTATTTGGTTACTCTGAGTTAGGGACATTGCTTCTGTTTTATCTTTTGAATTATTTGCTGCAATTGTCTTTGCTTGCATGCTCGATTCTGAAAACAAGAAATGTTGTTAGTGATTGGTACCATTCCTGTGCTGTTATGCATTCCATACTAGAAACCTGATTGGTAGCTTATGATTCACATTAGAACTAGATTTGATTCCTCTAAATGAGCAAAACATGGCTGCAATGCAATGACACAAGTCGGTATCAAGTTAAAGTTCTATTTTCCTATCCAAGTTGGGTGCGTATTTAAAAGTTTGTTGGGTTAGGTCAACTTTTGATTAAAAATATAAGGTTCTATATGACCACATAATTCTGAGACTTGAAGGCAAAGGCTTTGCTTTTCCGAAGTTGACCTTATTTCAGCTTTGTGTTTATGCTTGACAATTTTTTGTGTTGATGCTTGACAATCGGCAATATCATTTAGTAATATTTTCGAAAATGCGAGGATTAGTTCTGAAATTTAGTATATCAGTTTACAGAATTGATGTTTCTTCATTTCCCAAAGCGCAAGTTTCCATTTTCTTAAAAAGCAAAATTGTTAGGCATACAATGGAGAGCATACATTCATTTAGTAGTATTATTACGTTTTTCCCCTTGTTTTCATCCTGCAACTCATTTGAATCCCTTTTTCTCATTTTGCAGGTTGATCTATAACCTATGATGGTTATTTACTTCACATTCCATCTTGCCATGGCAATGTCATCCTAGCCTCATGGCTACCTAATACAAACAATTTGATTCAAAATGAAGCACTAGCATCATGCTGTCTTAGGTTTGGATAGTTTGTTAGGATAGCATAAAATAATTAGATAGTAGAGGTGATGTCCATCCAAGCTCTGTGCTGATTCTCCCTGCAGTGAAGGAACTGTAATTACTCCAGAATTGTACTTTTTTCTTAGGAACAATATTAGCTGTATATTGATAGTCGAACAGTTCAAATAGTGTTGACTTTCTGAAAGGTTCGGCCAAGCAGTTCAACAGTCAGCCTGCTCTTTTGGGTACCAATAACATATTTAAGTTAATCAAATGTGGCACCTGGTGTTATTTTGATGGAATACTGATTTGCCTCAATTAACTCATAGATATTTCACGTGTTCCTGAGGTTCCATGGAGACTTCCATATCTCCGCCAGGCGCATCGAAGCAAGCAGTTGTTCGCAGGCCTTCTGCTGGGAACTCTCTTAAGGATCTATGTCTTTTTTCAAAACAAGGGTCAGTAGCTGAAGTGGAATCTGCTTTGGCCTTATTGAAAAAGAGTGGTGGGAGCATTGATGGTAGAAATGCATTTGGACTTAGTGCGCTCCATCTTGCAACATGGAGAAATCATCTGCCAATTGTGAGGAGGCTCCTAGATGCCGGTGCTGATCCTGATGCAAGGGTATGCATTGTACCTTTTAGTGCCCTTCCTAACTCACATATGTTTTGTAATCTACTTTTGTTTGTCCCCATTACAATATACACCTTGTTCGGCTGGTGAAGAAGACCAGGCGCTGCCAGCTGCTGCTGCTGCTGCCTGCTGGTTGTTCTTCCCCCTCACAGCTACAGGAAAACAGAGAAGGAACAGTGGTCTTCTTCACCAGCCGAACAAGGCCATAGTTGTATCAAACTGCAGTCGTGTTGAGCATTATAAATAT
>LAPY01002686.1:21774-34440 GCA_000970635.1 Eragrostis tef
CCCCCCCGCCCGCCGCCACTTGCACGGACATGGCCGCAGTCAAAGGTTGTTTCTTGGCTGCTCTGCTCCCTCCCCTGTCTCGGCTGGCTCTCTGTTGCGCAAGAACTGACGATTTGGCGAAGAGAAGCGCGCGGCGCCGCAAGATGTCGCAGGCGCTGCGGCGCGAAGAGGAGGAGGTGCGGGTTGCGTTGAGCTGCGATGCGTGGAGTGCGGGGTGGTGGTGGAGGAGGAGAATTAATAGGTGTGGCGCGGCTGCGAGGAGACGGAGGGGTTTGGCTGCTAGAGGGGAGAGGAAGGGAAGGGGAGATGGTTGGAGTGGGAGGGGAGGGTGGGCGGCTTTATGATCTCTTGGACGTTTTGCTTCCAGTTGGGACTATTTCTATGCAGCAATATTTTGTTTTTCTTTGACAACACGGCGGTTTAGAGGACTCTAAACAAAGAAAATGTAATACTAAACAAAGTTTAGTGACAAAATCTTTTTACAGATGGATACATTTTTACGAGACGAATCTAATGAGTCTAATTAATCTATGTTTTGCTACAACCATGCTACAGTAACCATCATCTAATCACGGCTTACTTACCCTCATTAGATTCGTCTCACGAATTAGACTAGAGGTTCTACAGTTAGTTTTGTAAACTTCTAAATTTTAGACCCCTTTGAAACGAACACCTCCTTAGAAGAGTTTGAGTCTTGCAGGGACAATCATGCGCTTTTTGATTGATCAGAAAGTGACGCCGCCATTTTGTTAGCTTGTGCTCTGCGTTTGCTTGCTAAACGAAAGAAAAAAACTCTCTGTGTAAGTATTATAGTATACTCGAAAAACCGTATGATGAAAACTGAACGTGTCATTCTCAACCATAGTTGATAATGTGCGAGGAGACGATGGTATGGCGAGCTCCTAGCTAGTACTATTAATTGGTGCAGAGGATTTCTTTTATTTTTTATTTGATGATGATGGTGCAGAGAAAATTTGATGGGCCTATTACATGTGACCTGTTTGTTAACCAAAAGTTCACATTGTTTTCACACATCCAACAAGAATTATATGTTTGCCCCCGGGTTGATGGATTAACATTACATCGATGAATAAGCACAGGTGGTATGAAATGGCGCGTGAAAGAACCGTTGGATGGGACAGGGTTTGACTCTTCCCACATGAGCTGACATGAATGTCCTGCGCCTCGCCATCTCCCACTGTCATCTGGAGATTCTTCAAAGCCCGCGTGCGTGCCTGCCTGACACTCTGAAAACGCATTTGCAAATCAGTGCGGGATTTGTGCAGGAATGCTTTCTGCACCGTGCCCAAAGATAGCCGTAGCAGAATCATAACAGTGACCTGATTGTTCATTCAGAAAAGAAAAAAGCATTCCTGCGAATTTCACAAGGAAACGCCTCTAAAATTTCTGTTTGTTCTGCTGGTACGGGTGCTCACATAATCCCAGTCCGATGCAAGCAGGAGTAGAAATGACAGGGGCCAAACGGAATCTGGCATTGACACAAGGGCCCAACAGTTAGTCTCCGGACGGGGAGCTTGGATGGCAAGGCTGTGGCGTGCACCATGTCGTGGTACGGTGTGGCGAAAGATACACGAGTGGACGCCTCACTCCGCTGTTCATTCCGTGGCTGCGCGCAGCCAAGCCGCCGATGATGCGAATGCGATGAGTGGATCGCAATCCATACTGCTCGTTGATCGTTGTTAATTTCCTTCAGACTTTACTGCGTGGTTTGGTCCAAGTCTAACGAGGCCGATGATTACCGAGGCGCGCGCCTGCGGCGGAGGTTGCTTGCTTCCGACTTCCATCAGCACAAGCACGCACAAACCACGACGTGGCGAAGTAATTAGGGGTTTCTTCAGTTAGAAGAAGATCAAGATTCAAGCCTGGCTAGTCGCTTGTGTGGATGGCGAGCGTGTGTCCGAGCATGGCCTCTTGTCTCAGCAGCTGCAGCAATGAGTACTCCTACTAGTTCCTTAGCACAGTGTATATAATGATAGGACATGCTAAATGATTAGTCCATGATGGGGAGTCAAATGACTTGGCGGCCTTGATGGCGGCTGTTCTAGCCTCTAGATGCTGACAGAAAAAAATGAGCGTGTGCCTTGTAATAGAAGACAAACCTAAACTCATGGTATAACAGTAGCGTTTCCTGCACTTTGCATTGCTGGTGTTGCACTAATCTTGCGGCAGTGCTCCAACACTTGGCACGGTAAAAAAAAAAAGTTGTTTCATGAGGTTTACTTGTAGGAGTAACTAACATTTGCTGCAGATAAGGGCGAAAAAGGCTTTCACCTTTCTCACCTTTCTCAACTGCTGCGGACTGGGCGGTGAAAGCTGAAGCTTTGACGTTGCTGAAACACGAGAGCGCCGTGCCTTTTTCGTTAACCTCAACCTCAACGATGCAGGCGACAAGTCAAAGCAGGCCTGCTAACCTGCGACTCGTTTCGGCCGATCGGTCCCAAGTGTCAGCCGCGTGTATAGAGCCTAAACAAAAGTCGCGATTCACCATGATTATGACGTGACTGGGTGACAAGAAGAAATAAACTCCCTCTTTCTCAGGGCCCCGTGCGTCGGAACCTGCGAGTTCCAGAAAACCTAGTAAACAAAATTAAGCCGAGCTAGCTTGTCAAAATGGGGGGATCAGAATCAAATGTGCGTTTGATTCGCCTATAATATTCTGTACCCGTTGCTGGACGAATGCTGCTAGCCAGACACAACGAACATCATCAATTCGACGAGGAAGAAACGCGTGTACTGCATTTGACTTGAGGTAGGAAATATTAGGAACCATCCCAGTAGTACTCCCCGTCAACAGCTAATTCTAGTGCATGCATATAATTGATCCGTTTACTTTGCAGGTGCTCGTGTACGATTCGCAGCCTCAACCTAATCTGGCTGTTAACCCAGCTTGAGCAAAGAATAGTCCTTCGGGTACCCGATAAATTATTGGTGCGGTCTAAGCAACGAGTGCTATTCTAGACGGCTGCGTGCGTGTGGCCGTGTAACGTCAAGTACGTCTTCCCCAGAAATTCGATTCCACATGTCTTGCGCACAACGGCAGCTGCAGATCCAAGTCAACCATTGTTAACACAACTAGCTAGTACTAACCGCTAATACTGCTGCTAACGTAGCTTTCTTCTCACTCCTTGCCTACCTGTACCACGCATACGTGTGTTGGAGCCGGGAGAGGGGGAAAATAGGGAGGGTCACACATCATGTGTATCTGCATCACGATGACAGTCAACACACACATTTGTCATGTTTCTGGAAGAGAAAAGTTGGGCTTGTATTTTGACAATCGTGCGTGATGATGCATTTACTTGACTCACAGCTCTACACGTACTGGATGGTTATCGTATCGTATTAGCTCCGCGCTTCCGATCTTTGAGCTCTGCTAGCGTCGACGTGGATCGGACGGGCTTGGCTGTGCTGTTCTGCACATCCTTGCACGGCGCGTGATGGATGGACGGCTGCATGAGCAATCCGTGAGGAGGAGGAGAGATGCCGCCATGCTGGGGCCTTCGGCAGCGAAAGGTGACGCGCACGGCCGGCGAGTGGTAGCGGGCAACCTGGTGCCGCGCGGTACGACAGAGACGGCACGTTGTGCGTGCGCCTGTACAACCGAAGCATCTTCTTGTGCACCAATGCTGCATGCAGAAACGCAGGATCACGAGCCACGGCTCGCGGCTATGATTTCACCCTCCTCCTGCTCGTTTCGTCTTAACTGGATGGACCGTTCCTTGCATAGATGCACGCGCATCCTGCAATAAAAATGACCGGAGATTTGGTTCGGATTTATCCACGCAGACGCCCTGGCTAGGTCATGCTACACCTACATGTGATGGTCGTAATGGAATAGCGACTATTTGTTTATATGGTCAGATACTCTGCTCTCAGCCGCGTGTTTGCCATGCCAGAATGCCAAATCTGATGAGTTATTTAGTACAGCGGCTGAAGCTGAACATCAATTTTGACGTGACGCCATAGTTCGGTATATCATCGCCAACCACCCCACCGGCCAGCCTTGCCTTTTCCCGATACCTGAAGCCCTGCTGCAAATTGCGACCGCGTCCAAGCCCCAACCCTCGCACAGCACGCGCGCACATCGTGGCACTCGTCACACTGCGGCAAGCAAAACATCGATCCATTGTACCAAGCAACATAAAATCGTTTGAATTCGGCTCGTGGTGGTAGTTTTGCCGCACTGGCCAACCTTCAACAACCAGGTTGAATTGATTCATATGTGGTTTACTTCGGCAGTCGTACTCTATGCTGCATTGACCAGACCCGTAATAATTTTGTGAAGTCCGTGTCACACAGGGGGAAAAAAACAAGCCGGCCACATATTTCACCAGACAGCTATATAAAGTTGATGACATAGTATGAAAGCACAAGTCACTCTAATTTGCGTGAACAATTCCGACAACATAGTCTGTCTGTCCCAATGGTGTAGCAGCAGCAACTGTACGCGAGTGGGTTCATGTGGTCTGATGTTAACATTCTATCGAGATCTTTCGGACGACAACAAAAAGGAAAACATATCACTTTAGAACCTGCGTTACATGAATAAACTGAAGTAGCTCCTTTGGTAGTCAGCGTGTCAAAATCTTCACGATGAAGTGACCACACAAAACTGAAGCTTAGCACAAGGTCCGTGTCATGCAGTAACATCGGGCAGTATGGATCAGCTGTTGTGGAGTGGGCTTCGTTTTTCTCTTGGCGTGCCTTGAATTGCCCAGCCACTTGTTGGAAGCCGATCGGGCCCGAATGGAGCGAACCCATGCAGCTGGGAAGAATGTCATTTCTGCCATCTACTTGTTTGGGCAGTCTGATGCTCGGTGCCCTGATTCGCCACAGTTGAAGCAAGCACCGCTGAAGCTTCTGTTACTGCAAGGGGTGGGAGCTCGTTAGTTTTAGAAATAGAAAGATCACCATGCCTGGATTTTAGAGTGGAAGCTAGTTATTGGTATATGAGAAAAATGTAGATGTAATTCTGATCATGATTTAGGGAAAGAAAGAATATGCTGCAGCAGAATTAGCTAGCTAACAAACTACTCCACTGCTCAACACTAATTCGTAGAACATTAGGCTTTCCTATTTATATGATAATCTACCAGAAATAACAAAATCAGTCAATATTAGAGAGATTATCAGTTTTTTCATATAAGCTAATGGTTAACAGATAGAGAACTTGGTTTCTTATTCTCATAGTGCATCAACTAATGAGATGAACATCGCGTATCGACGAGATTCAGATAACTGTATCTTGATTGTGCATCTACCTCATGAAATAAAGATCACATAATTCCCAAAGTCAAAATGAATTACCTAAGAACTATACCTAAATAGTGTCCATCTAGAATAGCAGTTTGCTATGTTATATCAGAGGTCTTGAGAAGCTTACCTGTCCCTACTCCCAAAGGATGATGAGCGGCCACCAAAGGACGACGAGCCACGGCTACTGTAAGATGATGAGCGACCACCAAAGGACGAGGAACGGTTCGATTTTCTCCCACCGCTTGACCAGTCATCATCACCAAAGGATGAGGAACGGTTTGATTTTCTCCCACCACTTGACCAGTCATCATCACCTGACCAGCTATCATTGTCAGACTTGAAGCTTCTTCCACCACGGCGAAATCGGTCTTCATCATCGGAGTTCCAACCACCCCGACCTCTTGGGCTACCCCTGGACTGTCTATTCCTGGAACCTCGGTCCGAGTTTGAGAAGCGACCGTAGCTATCAGTGGCAGGGCCATCATCTTGCAATGCAGGGAGCTGAAAGCATGAAATAATACCAGTTATCACACTGATGATACATATTACGAGACACGGCCTATAGGAGAACTAGGCAGTTTTTCATTACAGAGAAGAAATAGGCACCCAGAACAGTATGAGACTAGAATTTAATCCCTGTTTATCTCATGCAGCATTTTAGCAAAGAATGCAAGTGCATGGCAAAGCAAGCCATCAAAATAAAGATCTGAGTATATTTCATCATGTATATTGTCCATGACAAACTCAGCACAATCGAGCTACAAAATTACCTTCGAAACTTTGGTTATGGTGTTTCCTGGGGGCAGTTCAATTGAAAGCAACTCCTTTGCAATCTCCTCAGGTAAATCAAATACAGCTCCTTGGACCTGATACAATCAGTAAGGCATAGACCAGACAGTTAAAATTCATTAGGACAAAAAAAACCTATATAAAAGATACTTCAACCACGATTAAATAATTACGCAAGCAAGATCTGTTTTCATCTCGGAGAAAAACTTAGAAAAAATTATCAGTACAACAAATAGCTCTAGATCCCATGCCCAAACCATCTGTAGCTAAAATTATGTCATAAAAGAACCCCAAGTAGCATACCTACCTGTTGCTCCTAAATAAAGCTGCATTCTGCTATTAAATATGGTGCAATTATTTGTTCAATCAAAAGGTCCCAGTCATCATCACCAAAGGATGAGGAACGGTTTGATTTTCTCCCACCACTTGACCAGTCATCATCACCTGACCAGCTATCATTGTCAGACTTGAAGCTTCTTCCACCACGGCGAAATCGGTCTTCATCATCGGAGTTCCAACCACCCCGACCTCTTGGGCTACCCCTGGACTGTCTATTCCTGGAACCTCGGTCCGAGTTTGAGAAGCGACCGTAGCTATCAGTGGCAGGGCCATCATCTTGCAATGCAGGGAGCTGAAAGCAGGAAATAATATCAGTTATCACACTGATGATAGATATTACGAGACACAACCCATAGGAGAAACTAGGCAGTTTTTCATTACAGAGAAGAAAAAGGCACCCAGAACAGTGTGAGACTAGAGTTTAATCCCTGTTTATCTCAGGCAGCATTTAAGCAAAGAGTGCAATTGCATGGCAAAGCAAGCCATCAAAATAAAGATCTGAGTATATTTCATCATGTATATTGTCCATGACAAACTCAGCACAATCGAGCTACAAAATTACCTTCGAAACTTTGGTTATGGTGTTTCCTGGGGGCAGTTCAATTGAAAGCAACTCCTTTGCAATCTCCTCAGGTAAATCAAATACAGCTCCTTGGACCTGATACAATCAGCAAGGCATAGACCAGACAGTTAAAATTCATTATGACAAAAAAACGATATAAAAGATACTTCAACCACAATAGTGGTTAAATAATTACGCAAGGAAGATCTGTTTTCATCTAGAGGAAAAACTTAGACAAAATATCAGTACAACAGATAGCTCTAGATCCCATACCCAAACCATCTGTAGCTAAAATTGTCATAAAAGAACCCCAAGCAGCATACCTGTTACTCCTAAACAAAGTTGCATTCTGCTATTAAATATGGTGCAATTATTTGTTCAATCAAAAGGTCCACGTCTTATGACTGCTAGGAAAATTATGCCCAGTTTTGCACAGATAAAGAGCAAAAGGCAAAGGATAAAGAAAGAAAACACACAGATAGTGTCTAGACATGCAGAAGAGGGAGAAAACCATCTCTGTAGTGATCTGTACACTACTAGATCCCATGCACGTCAAGGTGGAGATGATATGCATGCTAAGGAAAGGAAGCGGCACCATCTTAACAACTGGATGCTTATGGACAAATGGAAACAGCAAATGACTGAAAAAATTATATACTCAGCAATAACTCACGTTTTCATCTGCTGTTAAGTATATTTTGCCAACTTCATCTGCAGCAGCTGAATAAACATCAGATAGAAAACCAGTAACAGATCTAGGAGAAAAGAAGCCTCTTCCATGGCCCGGATCTCTAGATAGTTGTAGTGTCACTGATCCCTGCATTTTAGTAGAGGGAAAGAGGGAATTTGAGGGTGTCTGGTTTAAGAACAAAAGTACAAGAAAATATAAATGCAAACAAAAGCTATGGAACTTTTATAGAGGAACATTTGATGGCCTATAACAAATTCAAAAAAGGGGATAGATCCTTCAAACTAGAAGGCAGAAATCAAAACAACAGGATCAAACTGATCAAGGAAAATGTGTAAGTTATGCCAACTAAATTCCTGAACGAGTTGAACTCAATAATTAATAGAAAATAACGATGCATGTGTAATTTCCTCGTGTCACTTCTTACCTGCTCATGAGTTATCAGAGAACGTGAAGAAGGTGGTTGAGAAAATCCACTCAAATGTGCAAGTGCAGAAGCAAGAGCATGAGGTCCCAATTCTTCTGTTAATCTTTCAGCTGGTCGAAGAAAGTACTGAATCGACTCTGGGTGCACCCCTCGCAAAGTAGCAATGACATGCTCTGCAGACGACTCCAGCACTTCTTCCATTGATGGAGGGCTTATAAACTCAAACTTGCAACCAACATCACGCTCAAGTGATCTAACAGTCCTTTTCTGGCTGCTTGTATGCATCAAGATTGCAGTTCCTTCTTTCCCAGCCCGTCCAGTACGTCCAGAACGATGAACAAAAGTCTCTGGGTCATTTGGCAATTCATAATGGATAACCTGCATAAAATGGAAGTCTTGTTAATTGACCTGTATATGCTATTACATCTCCAGATTCATTTCAAATAGCACGATGAGAAAATGCAACTAATATCAGATAAGTGAAAAAGATTGTGCACTCACCAAATCAACATTTGGTATATCAAGACCACGAGCAGCTACATCGGTTGCTACTAGTACAGTAAATTTGCCTTGACGAAAACCATTTAGTGTCCTCTCACGCTGATGCTGTGAAATATCACCATGAAGTGCCTCAGAAGCAATACTGTTTGTCAGTGCCAATGACACCTCATCTGCATCCCGTTTCGTTTTAGTGAAAACAATGGTTTTTCCACCTTTTGCATATACCTGACAAAAAAATATTTTGAGAAGCTTCGTAAAAAAATTGAGAAGCATTAATCAAACACAACTTATCTCATATTGCATAAGATTGTGAGAGTGAAATCAAGGCTCGTTGAAACAGACTGGCCCTTAAGAGAGTAAATGTCGAATAGACATGGATGATATATGAATGAAATTGTATTTTCAATCAGACCAAAGTGAAATTATGCCAGCAATTTATAAGCACAACAATGCATCCATGTTGCAGCATTAGCTGGTGCAGAGCAGATTATGGCCTATTTGTTTCTAAATTCCATGAGCCAGGACAAATCATAACAAAACCAGGAACTCAGCTGATTCAGGACTAATCATGCCCTTAATCTTTCAGTAACCAAAGCATTAAAGGAATGTAGAAATATATGGTAATGGTGAAGTAAGCAACATACGAGAAATATGTTTTAATCTTGTGTTTGTGTTTCTGTGAAATAAAATAAATCATGCATGCCTTAGCTGCCGGCATCACTTGCTTTTACCCCAAGGGTTAGAATGAAGTTAAGCCAAAAGAAGCGAAGAGAAGAGGCTATAGGGGGGAGCTGCATTAACATACCGTAATTAGATCACTAAGAATGGTGCGCTTTGATGTCCCTGTGAGTGGAATAGCATAGAGTTTGATTCCTTCAGCAAGTTTTTCATCTTGATCACCGACCTAATTTAAACACATGAACAGATCAACTAATTAGGGCATAAAAAGGATAAAATCAAACCATGTCATTTGGCAATTCATAATGGATAACCTGCATAAAATGGAAGTCTTGTTAATTGACCTGTATATGCTATTACATCTCCAGATTCATTTCAAATAGCACGATGAGAAAATGCAACTAATATCAGATAAGTGAAAAAGATTGTGCACTCACCAAATCAACATTTGGTATATCAAGACCACGAGCAGCTACATCGGTTGCTACTAGTACAGTAAATTTGCCTTGACGAAAACCATTTAGTGTCCTCTCACGCTGATGCTGTGAAATATCACCATGAAGTGCCTCAGAAGCAATACTGTTTGTCAGTGCCAATGACACCTCATCTGCATCCCGTTTCGTTTTAGTGAAAACAATGGTTTTTCCACCTTTTGCATATACCTGACAAAAAAATATTTTGAGAAGCTTCGTAAAAAAATTGAGAAGCATTAATCAAACACAACTTATCTCATATTGCATAAGATTGTGAGAGTGAAATCAAGGCTCGTTGAAACAGACTGGCCCTTAAGAGAGTAAATGTCGAATAGACATGGATGATATATGAATGAAATTGTGTTTTCAATCAGACCAAAAGTGAAATTATGCCAGCTGCCCAGCCATTTATAAGCACAACAATGTGTCCACGTTGCAGCATTAGCTGGTGCAGAGCAGATTATAGCCTGTTTGTTTCTAAATTCCATGAGCCAGGACTAATCATAACAAAACCAGGAACTCAGCTGATTCAGGACTAATCATGCCCTTAATCTTTCAGTAACCAAAGCATTAAAGGAATGTAGAAATATATGGTAATGGTGAAGTAAGCAACATACGAGAAATATGTTTTAATCTTGTGTTTGTGTTTCTGTGAAATAAAATAAATCATGCATGCCTTAGCTAACATCAATTGCTTTTACCCCAAGGTATGAAGTTAACCTAAAAGAAGCGAACAGAAGAGGCTGAAGAGGGGAGAGGAGAGGGGGTCTGCATTGACTTACCGTAATTAGATCACTAAGAATGGTGCGCTTTGATGTCCCTGTGAGTGGAATAGCATAGAGTTTGATTCCTTCAGCAAGTTTTTCATCTTGATCACCGACCTAATTTAAACACATGAACAGATCAACTAATTAGGGCATAAAAAGGATAAAATCAAACCATAATGTATTCATGTGCAACAAATATATCTCACAAATAGTCAACATGAATCTTCAATTGCAAGTACGATTAACATGCACAAGACCAGTTGTAACACCATGATCTCACAGGAGCAATGAATAAAATAATGCCATGATCTAAGTGTGCGAAAAATCTTCTGACCAACATTGCCGAAGTATATGCATGTTAACAGTAAAATTTGGCAGTTAATCCTTTGGTCGGTCAAGAGAAAGGGAACAGCTAACTTATTGCAGTTTGTACTGAAGCATCATCAATAAGAATTAAACTCAATATTTATTTGCCTGGCATATGGCATAACAGAAATTGTATCATGGGTTGCATGGCCGAGTGTTCAGGACAGAATGGTATTAAATAGCAATGCAACATGATCATAACAATTAGCATGTATGATCATGTAAGCCCAAATGGTATGTGCAATGTAAGAATGCTCCCATACTAGATGACACTGATTCCTGGCCTATGTTTGTTCAGTGTAGTACCAAAAGAAGGGGGAAAACTCGAAGATTGAATAAGGGACCCAACCCCACCTGATACACAGACTCTGGAAGAAACAACAGGAACAGAAAAGGAGTGTGAAGGCCATACCAAGTCAATTGTCAAAGGATTGTTCAAGTATCGCCTTGACAATTTCTTCACCCAGCTAGGCATGGTCGCAGAGAAAAGCATGCTTTGCCTCTCCGCTGGAAGCTGTTGTAATATTGTCTCCACATCTTCCTCAAACCCGACTGCAAGCATTTGGTCTGCCTCATCAAGGACCAAATACCGAACTTCTCCTAACTGAAGGCTTCCGCCATTTATCAAATCAATGATGCGACCCGGTGTTCCAACAACAACATCAACACCACGTGAAAGTGCATTCTGTTGGAGATTATAAGAGACGCCACCATAAACACACACTGTACTGAGCTTGGGTGCCGATTCCTTTATTTCCTTCTCGACTTGTTTGGCTAACTCTCTGGTAGGTGCAAGTACCAAAACCCGAGGAGTACGACCTCGCCTGCCAAAAGAGGGAGAGAATAGTTAATTCGCATGTTAGTTATCAACTAATTCTAGTGCAGAACAATGTGAAGCTGCAAATTCAGCCAAATGGGTACCTCATACTCTGACCATCATCCTCCTCAATTAACTGCTTGATCATGGGTATACCGAAGGCTAGTGTCTTTCCAGTTCCGGTCTTTGCTCGAGCAATCAGGTCACGGCCCTCAAGAGCTGGAATCAATACAGCCCTCTGGTGGACATAAAGCAAGTCAGCAAAACACCAAGCACAAAAGCACCTTCTATGTGAGATAAGACGTGACAAAGCATGGTAAGAACAGAGACATTTCAAAGTTGCAGCAAAATTTACAAAGAGCAGCACCAAAAATTTTCAATACCAGTGGCAATTAGCACTGTTTATGGTCCGTTTCTGAGTTCAATTCCCAGGTGCTAGCTAGGACCTAGCAGCTTAGTGTCAGGATCCAACTATCATGTACTGCTAACTATTAAGCCCACCACTTCCGAAAGCACCAAGACATTTCCGAAAATCTCACTCTGCCCTCCTTGACTCCTTGCTCCAGCAACTCACATGGTGCACGATTAAATTGCAACTCACACACAGCACAATTCAAATTATCCAAAAATTAGAAACAATTGACTTCACCTGGATGGGGAAGAGGTGGGTAATTCCGCGCTTCTCGAGCGTGGCGACGAGCTCGTCAGGCAGGCCGAGCCTGGAAATGGCGAGCTCCTCCTCGTCCCCCTCGAACACCGCCCCGGCCTCGCCCCCCTCCTCGCCCTCGCTCCCGTACTCCTCCTCGTCCTCGTCGTCGCTGCCAAGCTGGAGCCGCTTGAAGGCATGCTCGCTGAGCACCGAGTTGGGGGAGGCCACGGCCGCCACCACGCCCCACCCGCGCCGCCGGAGCTCCCAGCAGCGGAAGGCGGAGGCGCGGGGGAGCGCGCCGGCCGAGGCGGCTCCGGAGGTAGGGTTGGAGAG
>LAPY01002687.1:29564-44234 GCA_000970635.1 Eragrostis tef
AGTGGTCACCCCCTCCCGGGATGCAACAGCCGCAGCAATCAGCATGACCTTCTTTGCATTTGTAGCCCTTGCATTGTCAGCCGTGGTTTCTGGATACAAGCTCTCTAAACAAACGTATATGTGATTCATCAGTGTAGAAGAGCTAAACCCATTACGTGGGTTATTCATCATGGTCATGGATGCCTTCATCCTAAGAAGCAACGCATAGAATTGATGCCCCTCATCTACATGAAGGTGCTGTATTGTGTATCGATCTTGAAGTGATTGTTGTTGCTTGTAGTAGTTTCGACATGTGTACATAGAATTGTATGAGGCATGCCTGAATACATTATTTTTTTAGTTCCATTCGTGTCTTTTTTAGAGCCTGCAAAGGTATTGCTGTCGATTGTCGTGATGAGAGCCTCTTTTTCTCTGAAGATATGCAGAAGTAGAATTGTATGTGTATCTTATGGCCATTTCGGGACGCTGGAAATTTTCCTCTATCGGTGAGAAATGAGCCATACCATACCGTCTATTATGAAAGAATGCCCTATGCTGTGGCATGTTGATTAAGTTGCTTATTGAATCAGGACTTCAGGTGAATGTGTGTCGTCGGATTGATTTGGGAAATGTGATTGAGATTTCGACCCCAGCGTCCTTGACTCCTTGCTTTCCATAATTTTACCTTTTTGTCTGGTGTAACGAGTCACGGGCATCAGAGCTCTGCTTGCATTGCGTTTCTTGCCTCCGTTGTTGTGCCTCCATCGCGACAACGCATCACTTACACAAGACGGGTTTTGCCCTCAGTGTTGCTTGCTGGATTACTTACCAATAGACAGCTGCGCCCGGCATGTTATCACCGATTGAGTGGGATTTTATTTCCACGACGGAACAACAAGAAGAAACGGAGATTTATCGAGAATGAGCACGTCCATGAGGTGGTTCAGTAATCCTTATTTTATGATGAACTTCGACGTGTATCCGAACTATGATATGAACATCACAATTTTTCTCTCTGTGTTTTTCTTTTTTTTTGCAAAAAACATTACCAAAAATGTTTGTTTCGGAATGGAACATTACAAAATGTTGCTAACATTACAAAATACTACTCGCAAAAAAAATATTGCTAAGATATAAAAACAACAACTAATTCCGTCCGATGCCAGCTCTGGGGGGAAGAAAAAAAGAAGAAAGAAAAACGTTCTCTTCCTCTGTCTCTTGTTCCGCCGGATCCCCCGACTCGACCCTAACCGTGACAAGCCCGGCCGGCGGCGATGGGTCAGGGAACGCCCGGTGGGATGGGCAAGCAAGGCGACCGCAAGCCGGGCGACGGCGGCGACAAGAAAGAACGCAAATTCGAGCCTCCGGCCGCGCCGTCACGTGTCGGCAGGAAACAACGGAAGCAAAAAGGCTCCGAGGCGGCGGCGCGGCTGCCCCCCGTGGCGCCGCTCTCCAAGTGCCGCCTCCGCCTGCTCAAGCTCGACCGCGTCAAGGACTACCTGCTCATGGAGGAGGAGTTCGTGGTCAGCCAGGAGCGCCTGCGCCCCAGCGAGGAGAAGACGGAGGAGGACCGGTCCAAGGTCGACGACCTCCGCGGCACCCCCATGAGCGTCGGCTCGCTCGAGGAGATCATCGACGAGAACCACGCCATCGTCTCGTCCTCCATCGGGCCCGAGTACTACGTCAGTATGCTGTCCTTTGTCGACAAGGACCAGCTCGAGCCTGGGTGTGCCATACTGATGCATAATAAGGTACAAATCTTGAAGCTCCATATTGATTTGATGGATTGACCTGTTTGGATTGCCAGCACGGTAATACTGGTTTCGGCCCTAGCAAGCGTTAGGCATCTCTGAATTATGGTATTAATAGGAGGTTTAGTTGGTTGATTAGGTGGAACAAGTTGAATTTCAATGCAAGATCCTATTTTATTGTTGCTAGTGATAACCAGGTAATAGGAATAGGTTCGTTTGTTAACTTCTTGGCCTTGCTGTGGACGATGAGAAACCCGAAAACGAAAACAATTTTTTTCATAGCATGATATAGTGTGTTTACCTAGCACACAATAGTGGCATGATTTTAAGGTGTTTTTGGTGAATAAATTTTTGTCTCCTTGCTGTAGCTGGTACTTTTTTTTTTTGCCAGATAAAATTTCGGATTATACCAGTCAAGTTAGTTAAGCTAACTTATGCATGGCTGACCCGTGCACACTGGGATTTTTGTTGATGCGCGCAGCTGTAAATGATACGCTTTCCGTATTGATTGATGCCATAAAAGACTGGGGTTCTTTTCCCGCCTTATATGTGGACATGCCATAAATTTTGGACCATCTAAATTGTACTAGTTGGCAAATAGTCACATCATCTTCAAATGCCTTTCGTGTTAGGGGTTGGCCTTGGTGTATTTTGTTGTGTCTTTTGAACGTTTATTTAGTACCTAGATTAATTACTTCTCTCTTGCAGGCGCTATCTGTTGTTGGTATTTTGCAAGACGAAGTTGATCCTATGGTTTCTGTCATGAAAGTTGAAAAGGCGCCTTTGGAGTCTTACGCTGACATTGGTGGTTTGGATGCTCAAATTCAAGAAATCAAAGAAGCAGTTGAACTTCCCTTAACACATCCTGAGCTATACGAGGACATCGGGATCAGGCCTCCCAAGGGAGTCATATTATATGGAGAACCTGGAACGGGGAAAACTCTACTTGCAAAGGTTTGTAATTTTTATTTTAAGACATTTTTAACTTCCATATCTTCTCCTTTTGGCTTATGGTTTTGCACATCAGTTAAAACAGTAAACTGCTGGTCTTTTTTTTTCCCTGGCCTAAGATATCTCGAGTTCTGGTATGACAATACTGTGCACCTTCCTAAAAGGTGATCATCTTGTTACCTGAGATTTTTGAAAAACGAATGATGCAGGCTGTTGCCAATTCGACATCAGCAACGTTTTTGCGTGTTGTTGGGAGTGAGTTGATCCAAAAGTACCTTGGTGATGGTCCCAAGCTTGTAAGAGAGTTGTTCAGGGTGGCTGATGATCTTTCTCCTTCAATTGTCTTTATTGATGAGATTGATGCAGTTGGAACAAAGAGGTAGGATATACCACATATGGAAGTTCACTACAGGATGTACTCTCTTTATGTAGAGTATCATTGGCAAAGCTTCCCAAGTTCCCATGAATGAACTTATGTGGATTACAGTGTTTCTGACGTTGTTGTAGGTATGATGCTAATTCGGGAGGAGAGCGTGAGATTCAGAGAACCATGTTGGAGTTGTTAAATCAGCTGGATGGTTTTGATTCAAGAGGAGATGTCAAAGTTATTCTTGCAACAAATCGCATTGAAAGTCTTGACCCAGCCTTGCTTCGACCAGGCCGAATTGACAGGAAGATTGAATTTCCTTTACCTGATATTAAGACCAGGCGGCACATCTTCCAGGTTCTTCTACGTGATGAAAACATTTCAATGTTGTTCATTTTATAGAATCATGTTTTGTCCTTATCAAGACTTTGATTTGTCGAGCAGATACACACATCTAAGATGACGTTGGGCGACGATGTGAATCTAGAAGAATTTATAATGACAAAAGATGAATTTTCTGGTGCCGATATCAAGGCAATTTGTACTGAAGCTGGCTTGCTTGCTTTGAGAGAGCGTCGGATGAAGGTAAGATAACTTGATATGGATGTCCTTGCCAGAAAGATTCATATGTTTAGGTCACTTTGTTGAGACCTCTAACCGTCACTTTATCGCTGCACCTCCACTTGCTATTCCCTAATAATTTAGAACCATTGTAATTGTAAGGGCACTGACTTGATTCACGTCTGCTATTTTTTACCCCTTGCTTCAGGTGACACATGCTGACTTCAAAAAGGCTAAAGAAAAGGTCATGTACAAGAAAAAGGAAGGTGTGCCAGAGGGTCTCTACATGTGAGGCTCAGCTGCAGCACTTGAAAGAAACAAAGTTTAGTATCGTGGTGTAGAGAACTGGTGTTTATGCCTGCTTAGGCGGGGGGAAATACTTATTTGTAGCCGATTTATTCGACTCAACTCAGAACAGTATTATTATTATGAATATATGATTGCCTAAAGAATCAGAAATTGTGGCTGTTGAATGCTTGTTGACTCCAACTGTATTGTCAAACTGTGTTTTTTTTCCTTTTTATATCAAGCCCGTCTCATTTATTCATTCAAAGATGGATCAGCGAGATCGCGATCCACTAAGGTTGTTACAAACTGATCCAAACGATGAACTGATCCAGAGTCCCTACCCAAACTGTAACGAGAAGTTCTTGTGCTACAGAATTACAAGATCGTGGAACAGCTATTACATCCACAAAGTCAAAATGGAGCATCATGAACCACCTGTAGCATGATCATACACTTCAGTTTTAAGTAGTATTCGATCTGGAGTCTGGATTGGTAGAAGCCAATAATTTCTGACGTTACCCATTCCAGTTGAAGTTAATAATAACCATATCGCTGGCCCAAAAAAAGATGGTAATGTTGAGAGTGGGATTTGAACCCACGCCCTTTCGGACCAGAACCTTAATCTGGCGCCTTAGACCAACTCGGCCATCTCAACTTATTAGTAAAAACTTGATAATTTATTATTTGTAGATGTACCTTCATGATACCTACCATATCAGTGTGAAATTGCCCATAGCAGTGTTGAAGGTTTACCGTTACGGATGATTAAAGAGCACGGAGTGATTTATCTAGTATCCGCGATCCTTTACTATAGCTACCAAATAGTAATGTCTTAGTGGAAGAGTAGCTTATAAATGTGCAAATAACGACTAGTGCGGTTTAACTAGAAGCATCTCCCTGAACTGAAGCTGTTGACGTCTTTTCCTAGAAAAAAATAGAAGGAACTGTAATGCACATGGCTCGTTCCATTAACTTGATGGTTTTCCAGGATCACAAGTGACGATTGATTATTACTTTATGAAATATTCCCTCCGTCCAGAAATATTGAGTCTATTGAGTTTTGTCCTAAGTAAAAAAATCTTTGACCAATAATATATAATTATATATATTGTTTCAAACTAAAAGAGTTAAATATATGATAGTTCATTTCATGATGAATCTAGTAACATCATTTTTGTGTTGTCAATATTTATGATTTTTCCGTAATTGATGGTTAAAGATTGAAAAGTTTGACTTAAGATAAAACTCAATGGACACTATATTTCTGAACAGAAAGAATATTTCATAGCTTCATATTAATAATGTGCAATAAACACGTGGAATGTTGTACATCAGAGCATCAGGGGGCACCTTAAAATTCCGATCTATCTTTGAATGCTCATTCAGAGAACAAAAGTAAACGATGCACAAGTGGCACGACATGTAACGGAATATCCAGCTGATTCCTTGTATGTTCATTGAAAACCTATCATGGTAATTTTACATTTCTGAGGTTCAGCAGATTAAGACAAAAGGTGAAAGCCCCTGAAACATCAATAATTCAGCATAGATAACTCAGAGACTACAAAAAGAAGTGGAAATATAACGTCGATATCCAGTGTACATGTGAAGCAACAGGACCAGGAATGGATTCCTTGACAGAACTGGGCATCTGAAGCTTGCAATGGTATTTGTGTTGCTTTGATGGTTTCATAGTCACCGGAGCAGTGCACTGGAGCAACTGCAGAGTAAGGGATCTTGTTACCGAAACATCTAATAGTTTGAACCAATAGACTAGACATGAAACAAACCAAAGAAAATCCAGAATTTTAAGGCAGCTAAAACTTAGTCTTTTCCATAAAGATCAAACGGTACGGCCTTTTCCTTTCTGTGCTTAGAACACAAGTTAAAGAGAATGGTAAAGTTCCATGAGAAGGAAACAAAAATAATTTATGCTTTCCAGATATTTGTAGTGCTATTGGTCTGTAGCTTAACATGGATGACTTCGATCACAAATAAGGACAACATAACAGAACCTGAATTGATCTCCAACATAGCAAGGGAAATTAATTGCCAGCAGAGATGTCTCTTGCGCATACACATAGGGCACCGGAAAGGTCCATCCATAACAAGACTTTGAAAAAAAAAGAGTATTCTTGATGTTACTGCCTACCAAAATGTTTTTCAGCTAAAAGTATAGCATACTGATGAACTAACAAATATATGTTTGATTAATTAACTCAAATTATCATGCTTAAACACCACGAAAGAGGCAGTTGTGGATGGCGACACATAGGGGAACATCGAACTTACCAAGCCATCGTTGTATTAACTCTGAAGATTTCATTATTTGCATGCTTGCTTAGAATCATCTGATTCTGAGTCTGAGTCACTAGCATTGTACCCTGCAAAAAAGGAACCTCTTAGCTCTAACGAATAGTAGAAGACCGCATGAATTTATACAGTCGGCGGAAAAGATGAAGGCACCAATGAGCCCTGAAAACTTTGAAATGAAGGCACAATATGGGCTGCGAACCTGGGCGTTTATTGCTGACTTTCCAGACTGTTGATCGATATCGTGATGCTTTCTCCATCCAAACTCTTGCCTACATAGTGAACATGTTGCTCAATCAATTAAATATTGGTACCAAACTACCAATACAACAGAAATGCTCGTGGTATCGTAAATGAGAAACAAAAATCTTGAAAAGAAATTGACAATGACTGACTTTGACTTCATTTTGCATTTTTCAATTTTTTGAGCATCTCATATATACTCCATTCACTAGATTCCGAACCTATACTATGCTGTTACATATATTGAATCTCATAAGTTCAAAGCTTCACTATTTCCTTGGCCCCCTATTTGTGACCCTAATAATCACGTTTTGTAACAAGATCCTCTGCGATCAAAGGTGGTGCTCCACATTTTGCTCTATACTAAGGCCACGTTTGGTAGGGTTCCAGTTTCAGTTTTCAACCAAAAAAAAAATCCTGACCAAACAGTTTTTATTTCGCTCCAGAAACAGGAGAATCCCTATTACCAATAAAACAGAAATGCTCATGGTATTGTAAATGAGAAACAAAAATCTTGAAAAGAAATGGTCAATGACTGACTTTGATTATACTTTGCATTTTTCAACTTTTTAAGCACCTCATATATATTCCATTCACTAGATTCCGAACCAATACTATGCTGTTACAAATATTGAATATCATAAGTTCAAAGCTTCACTATTTCCTTGGGCACCTATTTGTGACCCTAACAATCACGTTTTGTAACAAGATCCTCTGCGATCAAAGGTGGTGCTCCACATTTTGCTCTATACTAAGGCCACGTTTGGTAGGGTTCCAGTTTCAGTTTTTCAACCAAAAAAAAAAAGAAGAAGAAGAATCCTGACCAAACAGTTATATCTTTTACTTTGCATATTTGCAGCGCTACAAAGTAAATATCAAACATCAAATATATGACAGACAGAAAGTCATATCAGCCCATTTAAGAGGGAGAGTACTAGCTAGTGCTTGTTTCGGCATCTTACAAGCATTGCAACAGCGAAGGTAACAGGAAGATAAACAAACTGAGTAGCTGACTGTTTACCTAAATTCTACAGATCACTAAGGTAGTTTTGGAGCGATCACACAGGAATTATCACGCAGATTCTATGAATGTTAGCATAGAAGTAGTAGCATCCGTGAAATCCTAACGACCAATCTAAATTACCGATCCAAGTTAAAACGGTTCCACATTTACGAAATGTCATGTTCCAGCAGCCAATGATCCAGAACCAAAAACATAATAAGAAAAAGGCGGCTCCTTTCACCCTCGAATCCGAGAAAACGGCTCACCTTGTGCTCGTTCCTGTTCACGCCGTACCCACAGCGGTACATCTGGCCAACGAGCACCTGCATGGCGGCGTCGCCGGCGCGCGCCTCCTTTAGCGCGTCCAGGAACCACCGCTTCGTGCAATCCAAGACCACCTCTGCGAGTGGCACCCTCTCGTCATCCTGGAGCCCGCACGCCGCCGCCAAATCACGCACCTCGGCCCGCCCGGAACTTGCCGCCCCGGCGGCGGCGTTCCTGGGCGTATCCAGCGAGGCGGGCGGTGTCTTCGCTGCCTTCGCGGATGCTTCTGCGGCGGACGGGGAGCGGAGGCCGCGGGCGTAGGAGCGGACCGCGGCGGCGGCGACGGCGGCCGGGAGGCGCTTGCCCATGCAAAGCTGGAGGTTTCCTGGGAGAGGAGCGGAGGCGGATCGGCGAGGAACGCGAGGG
This sequence comes from Eragrostis tef, assembly GCA_000970635.1. NCBI lineage: Eukaryota > Viridiplantae > Streptophyta > Magnoliopsida > Poales > Poaceae > Eragrostis > Eragrostis tef. The sequence continues at coordinate 37,711 of LAPY01002687.1, forward strand.
TGTTTCTGCGAAAAGGAAGGCGTCCGTCGTTGCCAAAGTGGAAAGGCTGGTGGCGTGGTAGGGAAGAGCTGGAATATTAGTGACGGATTTTATGTGTTTTTTCTCGTTCTCCTTTTAGCTTTGGAGTTTGGAGTTCTTGAGTAAGAAAGGCGACTGATAGAAGGCGTGGTGAGATCGTGACGCGCTGGAAAAATCCAGACGAACTGACAAAAACCTGTATTTATCCATATAAAAATCAGGCTTGGTGTACACGTTCGATCAAGGTTTGTATAGTTATCATTCTCAGCGCCATAAAAACAGTAAGGTCTATTAATTGAGTGTAATTTCAACATATTCGCAAAAAAAAAATCCAGCATATCAATTTCATATTTGCAGGCCGGCGACCTCTGTACAATGAAATCGCTTGCTTTTAGCCGCTTCAAACTTTAAGCACAACAATACTGCTTCAGATTGGTGCTGAACATGTTGCCATTTATGCTTCTTTCTGTACACTCGAGTTACAAAAATCACGCTAGTCCTACTAGGCATATTGCCGCATATACACTCCAATCCTCATCTAGCGTCAAACTATCAAGAAGGCGCATCAAAAGATAATAAACATATGATGCCCCTCCAAAACGTAGCGATCACTAGTAGACACACTGTTTATTGTTCTGCTTCCATCCCCTTGAGCTTCGTCAGCTGTTTTTGGCATGGAGATGAAGCCCTGCATTCAGCGATTGATTCCATCCCATCATTTGTTCACGCAAAGAGCATGAGCACGAGACATGGGCCGGTAGGTTACTTGGAGAAACATCAGGAGCCAAATTTCTTCGAGGAATCAGCTATTCACTCCAGCTATCCTCATCGTCATCATCAGCAACAGCCTGCTTTACACGAATGAATCCCAATGCAGTTAGAGCGATGATCAACTGAAAGTGTAGCAAGACAATACAGTGTACCGAGAGAATGTATTTTAACCTGACGAATCGCATGGGCTCTCTCAAGAATGGCCACAACTTGTAAGTTCGTTCTTGGACCGCCCATCACATTTGGTCTCTTTGCTAGAACAGGCTTCAGGTTGAAAGACTGCACAACAAGCAGATTTGTTTTAGAGTAAATTCCCTGAATTCCTTTCAAAAAAGTGCGATTTCACTGAAATAATGGTGATGTGGCTTAGATGCACCCTTCAAGGCTTACCTTGTTTTTTATCTGCTCCAGTATATTGTTTTTCTCATCTGAAATCCTACTTGAAGGCTGTACCAAAGTTGGAGCCTTTCTTAGCTAAAAGAAGTCAAAAAGATATTTGATCAGGCAAGGATCTTAAAAGCATATAAAGCAAAACGTGACACTGGTCACACATACCATGCTTCTGTCATGAGAAATAACTGGAAGTAGAGGATATCTAGGCGGTTTTGGCACGGAATGTGTTGGCGACTTTGCTGGTTCCTCTTCTAATGCAGAAGAAATCTCCCTTGATTTGTCATCAGAACCACAGCATTCACCATCTTCCTGTTTTGCCATTAAGTCAGGATCCAACATACCATTCTGTTCAGGAGCACCATTTGGTTTGTTTTCTTCTGATTCTGCAAATTTGTTGCTACCTGCAGCTGAAAATTCTTTTTCTTTATGGTCAACACATATCTGATGCTTCTCAATTGTCTTTTCTGTTAACAAACCAGCAGTATGCATACCATTGCAACCGGCAACTCCAATGCTCAGCTGATGTTTCCCATCTTGTTCTTCTATTAATTTTATATCACCAAATTCTGACCATGCCTCTTCCGGAACAACTATAAGCTCAGTTGGCTGCAATGTGTGCAGAGTTTCATATTTTACTGAAGCAACTTCTGGCACACACTTGACTTCTGACACTGAAAAAGAATTAGAATCCTGCAGATTTACCAGAGAATCCTTATTAACCACTTGATTCATCTCTTGCTCATTAGAAACCATAGCTTGCACTATTTCATTCTGCAAACTCAAGCCATCGTGCAGACTACTTTCTCGAACCATTCCAGCCTCTTCATTTCTTACAACAAGTGAAGAATTAGAATCCTGCAGATCATACTCTTTCTCTCCTTCCTGGGAAAGATTTGTCGGAGAATCCTTGTTAATGAGCTGATTTGTCTCTTGCTCGTTAAAAACTATGGCGTGCACTATTTCATTCTGCAAACTCAAGCCATTGTGCAGACTGCTTTCCCGAACCATTCCAGCCTCTTCATTTCTTACACCAAGTGAAGAGTCACCATCACTTTCCTGGGGTTTGACCGGAGGTCTTGGCCTTGGTGGTCTTCCAAATTTTGCAGATATAGCTGATGATCCTGTCGGAAGCTTGTTTGCTCGCCACTGCATTGGCGGAAGAGGTGGAAGCGGCGGTGGATCTTCAGTATCTTCAGACGAACCATTTACCTTCAGATTTCCACAAGTTGGTTGAGAAGGAAGGACATTCAATGACTGCTGCATTGTACCACTAAGCATCCAATCGAAGCTTGAAATGACAGGCAGTGAAACTCTGGAGTCCGGAGCTAGTGGATCCCCAAAAACTTCAGTACTGTTGCATGAATTAGGTATTTCCTGATGCCCAGCCCAGTGCAATTCATGTTTTTCCTCAGGCTTTACGGTTGAATCTGTTACGACCACCGTGGATGAGCTGCAGAGGAGCAATTGCTCAATTTGAAATCCAACTTCGTAGCTGACAACAGTATCTTCTTTTAAAGTACTTTCTGGATGTAAATAGCACTGTTCCTTTTCTGGCACGGCAGGTTCACTGGCTGTTCCTGACTCATATACCACTTTAGTTAGATCACCATCTGACAGTGTGATATTATAAGTTTCAGGGGTGTATCTGTCGGTGTCCTTACATGTCACTATATCATCTGTATCTGTTAGAGTGAGTGGAGTTATCCGGCAAGGATCATCAGATTGCTTTGATGAAACTGGTGAGGAGATCATACCATCTGAAACCACTTGCTCTTCTATGTGATCGGTGCTTTCATCATCCGACGCATATGCATCACATTCATTGCTTTCCATGATATCTTCGGGGTTCACCTGACCAGCACAAATACTAACTTCTTTCAAATCTTCACCCACATCAGATGCATTTTCAGAAGTAATGTCAGTATGAGGATGCTCAGCCAATTCACTGTCAAGGTGTTCCTCAATCTTCTCTTCGGCATGCTCCAATGTGTGGTTAAGGATGTGAGTAGTTGAATTCTCATCACATTCAGAGTCTGCACATCCTTCTTCCTCTTGGAAAATGGGTGATGTGATGCCTGTTAAGTAGTGAAAGCTGGAGTCCTGAAAGCCATTTCCATCGTCAGGGACTGAATCTTGTGGACTGTCAGTAGGTGGACCATCATGCTCAGACTCATGGTTCACTTCTTCCTGCTGGCATTCTCTTGAGCCAACATCATCATGAGGTGGATCTGAAGGAATACTCTGCATGGCACTCTCGTTAATTTCAACAGGCGGATCATACATTTCCAGACACTTGACATCACATCCGTCACCATCTGAATCAAATTCATATAGTTCGGTATCTTGAGTGCCATCATATTTCAGCCCAAGCAGTTGCTTCGCCATGCTCCGGAGGGAATCAGAGAAAGGGTCATGTTTCTTGGAGAGTTTTCTTGGCAGAATTCCAACTTTTGAAGCAATCATCTCCATGCCTCCAACATACTTGGACCTCTTGCTTGCTATTTTCTTGAACGAAATGGTTGCAATGTTGGAGTTCTCCTTGGCATTCTTGGTAGTATCTTGTCCATTTGATGCAAAATTACTGACAATCCCATTAGGGCTCAACTCAGTAGCTTGTTCCTTTATGCCAGGCTCTGAAGTATGCAGATCTTCCATGAGCAGTTCCTCCAAGGAACTAGACCTCTCATGGTCACAAGAAGCCGGCTTTTCTTGAGCAAAGAGTTCCTCCAACGAGCTAGTCCTCTCATGTTCACCAGGGACTTGTTTGACCTGTGGTGAGGAGACAATGGCTTCTTCTTGCTCATTACACGTATCTCCGTTTGCTGAGGCTACATCGGAGGAGTCTTTCTTCTCGAAGCTGCTAGACCTCGACGCCACAACATTGTACCCATCAGAGCACGTATTGACCGAATCCATCCTTGCAATGGCTCGTTGTCCAGGATCCCTGTGCTCTGTGTCCGTTTCCACTTCAGAATCCATTGTAGTGAGCGCGTCCACATATATTTCAACTTCAGAGGTGTACCCCTTGTTGCTTCCTGCTGACCGAGCATCTGAAGAACGTGACAGGGCTTCTTCAGAGACCAATCTGTTCTTCCCAACCTTGACGGAACGGTTCTCCATGAATTTCCCCATGTCGATGGATGTGTCTACCATGATGTCTCTCTCTTCAGTGTTTGACTCAAGTGAATCAGTCAAAAATATACGAACTTCTGCATTATCAACTACTTGGAGCTTCTCCTCTGATGAAACCATTCCATAAAGATTCTGCATATGTGGTCTGAAGTTTTGCAACACCGATCCGTTTCGGTGTCGATACTTTAGTCGTCTGCGCCTGGTAGGAACTTCATTCAACGCTTCACCAGACAAATCTGATTCCAGTCTACAGAGAGAAAAGTTAACATACTTTTAGAATATATTAGCAGAGAAAAGGCAGATTAACAAGTTTTCGAGATTCTAGGAGACAGCTACTTGGAATCAATGTTGACCGGGCTCGGGGGTCTGAAAATCTCAGCATTCTGAAGGTTCGGTCTGATCTCCTACAAGAAAGAAACAAAAGAAATTGAATGTTCAGATCTTTAAATCTGAGAGCTGACTGAATTAAGGCGCATAATGAAAAAAAAAATGTATAGCCTGCCCCAACTTGCTTGGGATTGAAAGGCTTTGTTATTGTTATTGTTATTGTAGTGGAAAAAACATGTATAACAATTAGCAGAAGAAACATTCAGTTGATATTTTTCAGACGTATAAATGATCCATCAAAATTCCTAAAAGAAGGATGATAATGCATACTAGTTTACTAGCGAATGGGCTACATATCTCTTGCAGACAACAGTTTATGTTTCTTACCATGGCTCTAAGAGGTCTTCTCTCTCTTTGAATTCCTTCCTGCAGCACGCTAGAACATGCCGAATCCGTCTTGAAGAAGGATGGGTCAGTGTATCGCTTCAAGCACGCTCCCTCCCCGCCGATATCATACCTGCTCATCAAAAAACACTGTGAACATCATATTTTTAAGCATTACTATGTGACCATCATGATTCAAGAAAACTATGTAATCCTCGGCGGCTACAACTTAAAGCTTAATAGACATAGGTCGTCATACTTGTCAAGCATGAACAATTTGGGAGGCCCGCGGCATTGCTTGATGGACTCCATGATGAAGCGAGGAACGTCGCCTCTTGTCACAGCCCCATGGTCCAGCCTTGGATTTGAGTGCCATTCAATTCCTGCCAAATGATCAAACAGTGTCATCAGAGCTAATGGACGATACATTTGCAGAGAAGTTGTACTTTGGTCTGCACCTACCCTTGTTAGAAGCAACATACAGGTAATCTCTCTGGCAGGAGTCATTCTCTAGCAGCGGCAGCTCTGCTTCCAGCTGCTGCACTCGGAGCACGAGCCCATGCCCTCGCGCGGATGTGCTCATCACCTCATCGCACAGCCCATGGAACACCTGTGCTGCAAATCTGCAGGCAGTAGGAACGTTCGGTGGATCATGGTCAGAAGATGAGTTTATGTCACATAGGTACGAAATTCTAGTTTATGCCAATGCAGCTTCCATGGTGCATTCCATAACCAAACTTCAGCGCTTTTGAGTTTGTTTCTTTGCTTCAATTCCTCAGGCACCAAAAATTAAGCAGAACGATGGACGAAACCAGATTATTATTATTTTCCGCTAAGAAATGAGGCCATAATGGCGAGAAAGTGCTCAATCACTATTATGAAAGAGTGACAAGAGAACAATGTTCGGTGTCGCGGAGCAAGGACAAGGTCATCAAAACAGAGCTAATCACCTGAAAGTCAAACGCCTAATACATCAGTCACCTACCGTTTATCACAAGGAAAGGGATTTTTTTTCGACAACCTATCATTTTGTTCGTGATGACAAAAGCATTAGGTGATCTACTACGAAACAAACCCAAGTAAATTTGCAATTGACCAAGGAACCGTGACGCAACAACTCCAGGCGCATGCCACCAAATAACTCATTCATCAGGAAAACGAAGGTGCTCGCATGCAAGGAAAAAACTACTAAGAACTACAACATTCATGACAGACAAGAAGAGCAGAGAATGCGGGGAGCACGTACTCTGCGAGGTCGCCTAGCTGGCGGAGGACGCCGACGAGGCCGGCCATGGCGACGCCATCGAGGACGGCCTCCGGGTCGTGCTGGTCGGCCGCGCGGTACAGGTCGCGGCCGCCGAGGGCGTACTCGTTCCCGACCTTGTGCCGCGACAGGGGCATTGCCCGCGATCCTCAGCAGCCCAAATGGGCCTTCTCCTCCTCGTCGTCCTCGCCGCCGCCGCCGACGCCGTGGCAGCTATCTTTTTTTTCCCGCCCCA
>LAPY01002687.1:45573-59712 GCA_000970635.1 Eragrostis tef
CCCCCCGCCGGCGCCCCCGCCGCCGTGGCAGCTAACTTTTTTCACCTTCCACTCGGCGAGACGGCGGCGTAGCCTGCTGTTTCTTCCTCCTCCCGCAGCCGCGCTGTCTCGTACTTGCAGGGGCGTCAACTCATCAGCGAGAACGAACGAAAGAAAGACAGAGAGATGGGGAGAGAGGTGTTCAGGAGCCGTGGAGGTTAATTCCGTGACTTGAATTTGTTTGTGCTCGCTTCCTTCCGGGGAGGCCGCGTGGGCCCCACGATGGTGACCCTACCGAATGCTGGGGCCGGCCGGCCCTCCCCTCTTCCGGCGTAGTGCATGTGAACAGGTTAATGAAGCTGCTAATCCCGCAGTGTGAAACCTGTGATCGCGCGCCAATTTAGGCAGAGGATCCTCGCCCAATTTACTGCACGCCGTGCGTGGTCGCATGATCCTAGTCGATTCTCGTCCTAAATGTTCCAGCACCAGCTTCGAGTGCTGAGACGCGCAAAGTAACACTGTAACGGCATGATGATGTACTAGTATGTGACTGCGAACGACGTAGTAACAAACTCAGGATCCATCGTGCGTGGCCATGGCAACTGTCATCATCGCTCTCGCTCTATCATATCTGCAACGACATCATCGTCGCACGAATATATTTTGCCGGTAACTTTCCCCCTTCCCATACGCCTTTCCAATGTCACGGATGCGAATGCGGCCAAGAGATTGCTTACGATTTGTTTGTCTCTTAGTACCCCGGTTCTCATTTTATATTTTACGAATGAACATCAGCATCCTGCAGGTGTGTCGGGCAGTTATAACTACCGTTCCGAGCTTCCCATGCACATATTCGCGCATTGTACTACTAGCATTGTCTCGCAAAAACAATAATAATAACAATAGCATTTTAACAACTCCAGCATCATTCGTGTGACTAGCAAAATTTTCTTACTAGCGTGCTTTATTGTTGATATCAATAACGGATGAAGGATATAAAATGATGCCATGCATTGTGGTGAAGTCAATCCTCCTATATAGACCTAGCAATTGTAAGATGCCATCTAAGGTCACATGATTTCTCACGACCGTTATTACACGACAAGAACACCTATTCACAAGGCGGTACGCTACAAGATTTCGTGCTCGATCTGCCAGAAGAAATGGTGCCCAAGCCTACGACAAACCCATCCCTACCGGCCCCCTATACCAACCAGATAAGAGTAGCTCAGCAGGATAGGTTGCACGAGTGAACACGAACAGAGACACACCCAGAAAAGGAAGCGAAAAACTCGGGCACGCAGCTATACAAGGCCTCTCTCTGCCTGTCTTGCCGACTACTCGCAGTCTCGCACAACGAACATGCCACTGCATGTATGGTCTATGGACACATACATTCATCGACTTCAAAGCTACTCATTCGTGGTCTCAGGCACCTAATTGAGGGCCACGAATGCAACAACAATCCCATAATGGCCAAATAGTTGTAGTAGGAGGTTGCACGCCTTTCATTAGAAAAAAGGCCATGAAACCTACCATCCCACTACTAGGAAGAATACTTGTTCAAACAATCATGCCTGCAACTACTAGGGAGCGACACCTCTGATTCTGGTAATATACTATGGCACGCACACCTCAAACGTCTCTGACCAAGGGAAAAGGCGAGAATATAGGGGCATGATTTTCTCTTCGCCTTTAAGCGAGAGATACCGCTCCATTACTGGTTTAAATTCTACAACTGTAAGAAGATAATCTAGCCTCCAGGCCTAGGCCACAATACCTGACTTGAAAAGAAGAAAAGCAAGGTTCACATAAAGACCGAGGACCAAATCTGATTTAAAGTAGCAAGAATTTAGCTTCTAAACTAAGCAAGTGCTTTCCAAAAATACAGGGTCGGAAAGCTGATACTGCAGCTTGATTTCGAAAGGAAGAGGTGAAAATTTTATGGGTACAGTTTTTTTGGGCTGGCTGGCAACCCCACAGATCACTCATTTTTTGGCGTATGTTATGGCCATTGGATACTCAGGAGCAATCTTGAAACCCTGGAGGGCCATCATTGCAACATTCGACTGGCTGTCATCCTCAAACTCAACAAAAGCAATGCCTGGCTTCGCTTCAATCATCCGGACTTCCCGGAAACCAGGGTACTGCTGGAACAGGAGCTGAAGCATCTTGTCTGTGGTCTCCTTAGGCAAGTTCTCGATGAAGAGGATATTGTTCGGAGGAGCAGCTTCCTGTTGTGGAACCTTGCCCTGACGTGAGGCTTGATTTCCCTACGATGAAGTTAACAAAGAAACTCGATTAGATGATCACAAGGCCCACAGAGAACCGGTGCCCAAAATCCTAAAATAAATATGAAGCTTCTTGCAGTTCAGATTTATATACATGTAAATTACATAGAAACATATGGTGCCTTACTAACTACTCCCATCGAATCCATGTCATGAAATATGAATACTGTATTAACGAGCTTGATGACTCACTTTTTTTTTGGGAGGCAAGACAAGGGAAATCAATGAAAGCAGAGCTTATCGGAACACTAGTGAGCTAATTTACCTAAAAAGAATTAAGGGCTAGTTTGGTTCTGACCCTGGGCAAAGCTGCCTGGCAGGCAACAGCCTCCCAGGCGTTGGATTTCCACTGCCTGGGGCTCAGATGGAGTTGCCTGGCAGGCAGCTGTCAGCCAGGCACAATCCAAACAGCCCCTAAATATGGGAACACAGATTCGCACTCTTAGAATAGTCAACAAACATCTAGCTTCCCTGTTTATTTTCCTTCATTACTCACATTGACCAAATAGACCATTCAGAGTAATCACAGATAGAATATACATTCAAAGATGCCTTCAACATTTCAGAAGACCATGGATCGCATTGGCAATGCTACACACCCCTGCTTCACTGCTTCCTAAAAACTCCATCTAAAATCCCCTCTATGCTGATGTTTGACAATTTAAATAGTTCTGAGCCTAACTGGCGCACTTACAAATTTAAAATACAATCTACATTGTATTGCAACAGTGCAAACTGCAAAACTATCTTCAAAGTTTTTTAGAGTTCCTATCAATCAAGGGGAAAAAAGAACAGCTGCGCACGAGGAAGATGACAACCTTTGGATGCAGGTGATCAGAGCAGTCTTATTAAACAAGAAACTAACATAGAAAAGAAAATATGACATTTCAAGCAGCAAAAAAAAAAAAACACTTACAAATCCATTGCTTTGGGCAGCGGCAGCATTTGGACCAGTCTGTTGTGCCTCATCCGCTCGTCGTTTTTTGTCAGCAGCTAAAAATGAAACAAGAGGCAAAAGAAAAAGGTAAATGTACATTTCCCAACATTTGGAGATGGATTGAGGTAAAAATAGTGCAGAATCAAAGTAGAACCATAAAACATGCCGAACAGAAACATAGCAAAAATTTCATATGTGAAGCATGATTAAAGAAATAGGATACGCCAAAATGAGGGCTTCCCTAGGTCCAATTACTGTCTAGTTTGGAAGTTCAAATAAGTACCCGTGGGATGATAACAGACACTGACATTAAAATAACAGCGATCAGGGAACTAATCCTTGGAGCAAGGCTGTTTTTAATAAACTTCTTTTACTTACACAATGGCACAAGTTTTTTACAAGGAACAAAGCAGTAATCTCTCAACTTCAGGGACAGATAAGTGGAATACATGCAAATTAAAGAACATATTGTAGTACTGTAGTTTATCTAATGAACTAGTGTAGAATTCATTAGCACTTCTGTCCAACTCCTGTATTATCCTTAATGTATAGAACAAAATTCTACATGTTAATATCTAAAAAGACGAGGAATTGTTACATACGCCATAACCTCCATGTCTAATAGCTGAAAATGTTAACATACCTTTCTCTTCTTGCTTCTTCCTTTTCTCCTTAGGTGCGTAAGTACCATCTTCTTTTGCAATACAGTCAGATTTTGATTTCGCGTATTGCACTTGCTGCGTAACGGAAGAAAAAAAGCAAGCTGGGTTAACACTCATAAAAGACAGGGTAGTAGTATTAAACCGCCTCCTAAATTCTTACTTAATAAAGTAACTCATGACCACGTAAGAGAAAGGTTAACTCTCGTGATTGATGGGAGACAAATCCTCAATTTTCTCCTAGGAAGAAGAGTGCATGAAAACTTGTCTGGCTAGTTCAGCAAATAAGTAAACAAAGTGCAAGAAAAATATGGTAACTAGCATTTACTCAAAAAGAGCAGTATTACAAACATTTAAGTTGTATACCAAAAGATTTGCCAAAACCTGCAGGGATTATCTATTGCACAACTTTGCTGCACGAAATGCAAAACCTAAAAGTAATCTATGCCGTACAAGATTCGCTGAACACTTAAAAACAATGCTTTATTGTACACAAATAAACTTAAGGGGCAGGAAAGTAGATCCATTGTGGTTATCATGAACAGAAAGACAAGCCAAAAGGTGTAGGGAAAGAATTAGAATTAACTGAAGATGGAATACCATTTTTTTGCCGTAGAAGTCAAATTCTTGCAGTCCACGGAAGGCATTGGTAGCTGCTGTAATTTCACTAAAAACCACCCATGCTTGCCCCCTCAGTTTGGGAGTTTTTAAGGCCACTAAATCCAGTATCCTTCCATACTGTGAGCACAATGCATAGAGCGATCTCTTCAATTCTGCAGCAACAAGGATCAACATATTCAGTATAAAACACCCCTGTTTGGATACAAAGTATTTTTGGAGTTTTGTAAGAATACTATGGTTTCACAAAATACTTTGGTTTTGAGGGGCATGGAAGTGTTTGGATGTAGCAAGTTTTGCAGTTTAAAAACCATGGTATTGCTAAAAGTGCAACCATTTTGGAGTTTTAAAAACTCCACTCCTGACCTCTTTTTTCTAAACCATGGTATTGCTTGGCTTTGGCTTTGGCTTTTTTCTTACTTTAGTTTTGAAAAACTACAACACCCAGACAGGCCCTAAATGATACAAAAACATACAAGAATTCAGCAACACAAAATTATTGTTGATGCTTATTACAATTGCATAGGATTAACCTAACCAAAACGAGGTGAAGAGAAGTCACTTCTGGTTACGATTATTTGAGCAGGGTCACTGGGCTAAGCTATAGCAAGGTGTCCAGTGAAAGGAGGCAATATTTCTGTAATTTGGACTAGTTACAGTGAATCAAATCGCATTTGAATACAACATTAGCATTCCTCCGACACAGACTGCACGAGCGTACGTCCACTCTAAGAGGCTGGAAGTTCTAGCAAAAGCATGAGAGGGTACAAAACCTAGCGATTTCGTCATCCGCTACACCAAAATTCGAAAAACTTCCAAAGTTTAATCCCTTTATTGGCCAAACGAGAGGGCCTACCGAGCCGTACGGGACGCCACGGCGTGCCATTCCCCAGATCGGGAACCTAGGGTTTTAGGGGGGATTCAGCGACCGACGGCGCGCAGGGGAGGCGGAGAAAAAGGAGTGTGGTACCTTCTTTCTTGAGCTTCTCGTTGAGGTTCCTGAGGTAGATGGTCTGGTTCGGGGGGACATCGCCGGACAGCATCTCCGCCGCCGCGCCGCCACCGAAGACGAGGTAGATAGAGAGGACGAGCGCGGGTGCTTTCGGGCCGGAAATTTCTTGTCGGCGACAGCGTGCCCGGCTTCTGATTTCCTTTCGACTTCGCTTCCCCTCTCTCCGCTTCCGGCCTCGAAGTCGGCTGATTTGTGTGGGCTCGTGAGAGCTCGGATGCTTTCGGGCCGGAAATTTATCGTTGCGGCGTTGGACCGCTTCCAGGCCTTGAAGGATGGGCCGTAGCAGTATATTTGTTGGGCTCGCGTCGAAAGAACATATCGCTGAAAGCTCTTTGAAGATATAGTAAGCTCATGCCTTGCATTGTTCATGTTGACATGTGGGTATGTGCTTCAGTGAGTTATAGAGAAAAAATGGTTTCTCCGATTCAAACTTATGAATTCTTTAATCCGAATGTGAGGTTCAACACGGGTCTTGCGTAGTAAATGGTGAGTTTAGTTGATGGTCTGATTTTCGTTCCTCTCCATGGTCAAAACGGGATTCGTTATCCGTGCGCGCTCGCGAAGTCGCGCATCGCTCCACGCGGCAACACCTTCCCTTTTCTCTTGACGCGCTCCATGCCTCTTTCCCTTTTCGCCCCCCCGTGGATCGCCTGACGTAGGTCGTTTACTGCACGCCATTGCAGTAAAGGGATATCCGCCGTTGGCTGCATCGAACGCTCCTCCTCCTCCTAATCGACTTCCCACCAAAGTACGTGGACTTTTGCCGGCCCAGTTGTGAAAGCAGCCCAGCGAAACGTATTTGGTGTGAACCTGCCGCGTACAACGTGAACTACCGCCGCGTATGTACGTGAACTACTGCATCCATCTAAACAAAGTTTCGTTCAAATTCACAAACAAGTGGTCACAACTGAAGCAGCTAAAATTCTTGCATAATCTTGACTCCTTGTCATAGCTTACAAAAGAATCCAGATCAGGCCATTCTGAATATAAGATCCATAAACTAGTGCATACTAACATTTCAAATCTGACTTTAGAATTTCTAGGAACAAAAGTACCGTTCGAACACGAGCTTCACTACAGCATTTCAAATTCTGGAGCATTGAGGTTAGTACTTGGACTCTGCAAAACAAAAGGAACAAGTCAGCTCTTAGTATTATTATGAACACTGAATTTACAAAAGGCACCAGATTCTTTCTGAAATAACGTGGATAGAAGCATTTTGTAAATGCGAAGCAACAGCAATGCTCAAATTCGTGGTTCAGATCAAAGTGAAAATAATGGAGTATGAGTATGATCACTTACATTTGGGAATCACTCTACTCTGCACTTGTTGCCTCCATCTTGCGATCAGTGCATGACCTTGATCAGTTGCAAGTACCGAAAGGCTTCAACTCATCGCCTCTCCTCTTGTGTCTGCAGGTTTGTTCCTTTTGCGTGTGAGAGAAGAAAAAAGGGGCAGGTTGTGTATTAAATTCCGACGGCAAAACAGAGCAGTCGTGGTTGTTTTCCCTCCAAAACAGCACTGTTCTGGTGATTTTCCCTCGCGATGGCTTCGACAGCGGCAAAACAGAGCAGCGTTGGGCGAGACTGGGCCGCTTTGAAGCCATGAGACAGGAGCAGCGTTCGATACAGCCAACGGCGGATGTTGCTTTACTGAAACGGCGAAACATCAGGCGACCCCCCCCCCCCGTGCGCGGGGGCGGCGAATAAAACGTGGGGCCCACTATTTTCGTTCCCCCTCGCCCAAAACTTCCATCGAGATTCATTTTCCCCTTCCCCCTCTTTCTCTCTATCCGTTCGACCACCCCTTCTCTCTCCTAGTTTGTTCTTCCCCAACCCATCTCTGATGGAGGCGATTCCTTCTAATCTTCTCCGATTTTCAATTTCTTTTCCGCACAAATCATTGATTTGTCTTCTCTTGAAGCAGGGAATTCGTTCTCGATGGATTTGGAGTGGCGATTTTGAAGGATTTCGTCAGATTTGTTGGTGCGATTTAGGGTTCTAGTGTCCACTCCTGAGGTATGCATTGGTTTCTCCCCTTCTCTCCATAAAAAATCCTTCGGAACTTGATTTCATTGGCTATATGGCTTCATTCCTCGTATGTAGAATAGAATTTTCGGTTTAATCAGCTATTTGCTTAGAGGATTTTGCTTCCCCCATAATCGGGGATTTGTGTACAATCGAAACAGAGATCAGTTTTTTGTGAAATTAATGGGCGGATTTAGTTGGATTCAGGCAGATTTGGTGGTCTGTTAGGGTTCTAGCATTTCTCCTAGGGATTGTAATGCTTCGCCCTTCCTCAGTCCAAAATCCTAGGAACTATTGGAGTGGTGATTGCTGTTTTGTTCTTGTCTGCAATTTCTCGCAAGCCTAATCCTTGATTTGCATGATGACCTTAGTTAAACCAGTCAATGATATGAGTCGCCATTAACTGTGTGGTGTTGCACACGTATTGCTTGTTTATCCATTGTTGCTCATTAGTGGAGGACCTGGAGGTGATAGCACGGGCAAAAAAAGTTTCTAATATAGATTGCTTGTTTATCAAGTGTTACAAGCTATATTCTAATATTGTCCTGCACATGCTTCCTTTTCCACTGCTACTGTTTACATGAGCACAAATGCAATCCAGAAATGATTTGTTTATTAGTAGCAGATTGGGCTAAGCATTGTACTTAATGTTTGTACCTAACGAAAGGATGACCAAATAGTGCATGGTGTTACAGCTTGCGCCTGTGAATTAGATATGTGATTTCTGCTGCTTTCTGCTCTCTGTGTCAAAAATACATGGTTGCCAGTGAAGACTTCATTTTTTTCTCTTATATCCAGTTCTCATTGTGATATTTTAATCATGGAGTTTCTACCAGATTGGAACGGGAGAGAGTTCCCTCAGATTGATAGTGTATTTTTCATTGATATTCCATCGACATTTTATACTACGTTCTAGTTTTTGCCAGCAATTTTAAATGCATCTTCTTTCCTCTTCTTCATGACTATTCATTATTGCCTTACTTTTTATAATTTACATTAAAGAACCATCAGTCACACATATGGTTGGTAATTTTATACTGTGTAGTCATGATTTTATTGGTAACAAGGAAATACTTGCGGAAGTTTTGTTTCCTTTCCTTTTTATGAACAATACTTCCTTGTATGTTGTTCACTTTTACACACACTACACTTTTTTGTTTTGGCTTCTTTGCCTCTTCAACTGGTTCTCATTCTGCTCTCTCCCACTGACATCCTTCACTTTTTCGGCCCCTTTTCTCTCCCTAATGATGGTGTTATAGTGTTGTTATTAGGATTAGGTTCCAATATAGGCTGCCTATCAATGTTTCTTCCATTTTCTCTTTGTTGTGTTTTATTTTTCCCTTTTTGTAGTTATGTGCTAAATGAACAATAATTCTCATTACATATTTTCATATGCATTATTTTGGTTCAATTGTTTTTCAGGAAGATCATAAGCCTCTTCATGAAAGCCGGACATACCACTTGGTTGCCAACAAGTATAACGACAAAATAAGATGACTCCTAGAAGTGCAAACTATTTTTGCTACTCATGTAAGTTAACTTGAAGACATCGATAAATTTTTTGAAATACGATGACTGTTACATTTTCCGTATCATTTACATGACTATTACATTTTTCGTATCATTTACATAACTGTTACATTTTCCGTATCATTTACATGACTGTTGTGATTTTTTGCTGCATGTGTCTCGCAGACTTACTTTAAAAGTTGTTTAACTATTTTGTTGAAAGTTTGTTTTTAAGTTGGTATTGTAGGGTTTTGCTCAAAATTAGACACAAACTTTTGCAGCAACTGTTGTGCAGAGTTACTGCCAAAGTTTACCTGTAAGTTTGTTTCGTTAGAAGTTTGTTCAAAAGTTTTGCCAAGAGTTTGTCTCAAAGTTTGTGTGAACCTTTGCACTCAAATTTCTGTAGCAACTTTTGTGCAAGAGTTTCGTGTAGAGTTACTTAAAATTTTTCCTATAAGTTTGTTTCGTAGTTTCTAAATAAGTATGTATCACAAGTCCTGCTAAAAGTTAGACCCGAACTTCTGAAGCAACTTTTACTGCAAGTTTCGTATAGAGTTTTTCAAATTTTCTCAATAAGTTTGTTTCACAGTTTCTATGTAATTTTGTATTACAAGTCCTGCTAAAAGTTGGATATAAACTTTTACAGCAACTATTGTACAGAGTTAATACCAAAATTACCTATAACTTTGTTTTATAGATTCGGTAGAAGTTTGTTTAAAAGTTCTACCAAGAGTCCCTCTCAGAGTTCGGATAAACCTTTGCATTAAACATCTGTAATAACTTTTGCTGCAAGTTTCATATAGAGTTATTTCAAAATTTTCTAACAAGTTTGTTTCCATGGAAGTTTGTTTTTAAGAGTCTGTCTAGTATCCCTTTCAAAGTTTGGATCAACCTTCACACTCATACTTCTGAACAACATTTTCTCAAGTCACATGTGGAGTGCTTCAAAAGTTTACCAATAAGTTTGCTTTTACAACTTCTATGGACTTTTTCACAAACTGAGTGAACTTTCACACAAACTTTTTTTCGACAACTTCTGCCACAAATAATGAAAGTTTGAATAGTTTTCTCTAAAAAAAATTATTTTCATATAAAGTTTGAGGGGATTTCTTCTTTAACTTGAGAATAATAAATAAAAAACTTTAATTACTGACATCTTCTTTTGTTATTTGGAAATGTATGCAGGTTCAAGGTAAGTTGAAAGCTATGTTTTGTGCGGTTCACAAGGATGCACCGATGCAGTTACAAAATGCTTGTAAAATTACCGTTGTGAAACAAAGTTTGATAGAATATGAAAGCTATGTGCAATTGTAAATGAATTTTGTGACATTCATCACAATTACTACTGTCAAGTTGTATTAGATTATGCTGGAATTTGTATATGAATGATACTACTACAAGGTGTATTGAGTTAAGTTGTAAACATTGTTTTGAAATCGGTAGGTCAAACGTAGGATTCAACTCCACCACCCTATATTACCCCCACATCCCCATGTCCCTGAATAACTCACGCTTCGCGCGGAAAAAAGAAAAATAAAAGGCTCGGATTACTGTATAATTTTGTTGTAATCACAATTAATTCTATGTACAAGCTTAAGATGTACGCTAATTGAAAAAAAAGTGAAGAAAAACGAAGCTCTAACAACGGGTCTATGACAACGCGCGAAAAAGAAAGACAGGGGCCCACGTCGCATGCGCGAACCGCGCGGGAGCGCGAGCGGAAAGGGAAACCAGGCAGGAGCCCACGCGATCTGGTCGGGAAATGCGCGCGGTGACCTGCGCGCGCGTGCGCGGATTAGACGCGCCCGCGCCCGTCAAAGAAGCTGGTGTCTGTGAAACCAAGCAATGTTTGGTCTCTTGTAACGCGAGGCCTTCCCCTTCCATCACAAAATGGAGGTACGAAAGGCTAGTCTCTGGTGACGCAAGGCCTTCCATCACAAACGGACCAGACGTTTGCCAACATAACAGTTTGTGCTCAGCTGCTACCTGTAACGTGCTGGACGAAGTAACGAAATGCACTTATGTCAAACAAATATGACAATCAAATCTTGACGGAATTGCTGAAACTGTAGCCGTAGCAGCGAAAGCTCGCTGTGCACGACTGAACGACCCACACCATATCGGCGGCGCTGCTGCACGAAGAGATTACTGCAAGATGATTATTTTTTCCCTACAATTTTTATGTGGTGGTGGCTGACAGTTTTCTAGTACTCTACCAAGTGTGCAAGATATTGTTGGGCCACTTGCGAGAAACTGTAGGAGTAGGTAAAAGTTGTTAATCTTGGCAGCTCCGCCAAGTTGCGTCCCCTGCAAGTTGTTCATCGATCCAATATTATTATTACTACGTCCTGGATTCCCAGGGAGCTGGATATATATTGTTTTCTGCCAATCGGAATCAGACGCCACAAAAGGCCACCCTGAACAACAAAGGCTGTCGCTCAGGTGCCGAGCTTTATCGTTCCACATCAGAAGCAGCCTGAGCTGGGCAAAATGCAACATACATGCATGCAGCTGATCTCCCTTTCCATCGCATAATTGCATGGCCTGATGCCCAAGTTGCGCTGCATAATCTAGATATATTTAGCCGTGTCAGAGACCGCCAATTTGGAGACCAGCAGCGAGATCCTGATCTGACCTCAGTGACAACGCCGTTTCCGCTTGCAGGAAAGCAACAACGGAAGCGGGTGCTTGTTTGCATGCGGCTTCGCAAGTGGCTCTAGTGGGCTGCATGTTTAAGCCTGGATAAGCCGGCGACAGTGCTTTTAGCGCTAGATACCGGCTTGACAAGACGCCGACTGCTTTGATTACCGCAAATTGCATTGCTCACCGTGTTCTTTTTTTTCGGGCATTAGGTACGAGCTCAGCATCAGTCAGAGCATCTGCTAAGTATAATAGTGCACGGAATGACGATTGTTGGGAGCCATTGGGGATTCCTAAGCATCGAAATCTGTTCGGAGCGCAGGTCACTTTTCCAGTGGGCTCGCTTGTTGTCGTCGACGTTTGTTGGCTTCTTGTTGTGTTTTTGATTCGCAATGTAATTAATCACAATCATGTATCATGAACTATATTATCTTCTACTTAAATGAAAGATATAGTGCTCATGCTCATTATTATTCCGGAAAAAAGGAGCATGCTATCTGTATTTTTGTCTGCACGTCTCTTTCACTTGGGGTGCTTGAAAATTGTGAAACTTTCAGTCAGCACTCAGCAAAGGGGCAGTGGTGTATCTGCTGAAGCAAACCGGGGCAGGGGCGTTGTTCCGTGGCCGGATTAGCGCGGTGGCAGGGACACCGTCAGGGACGGAGGGAGAAGGGTAGGTAGGTGCGCTCGCTAATGCATGGGAGGACGAATGCGCGGCGTGCTCGCGAGCAGCAGAGGAAGAAGACAGTGCAACCACTGTTGGATTGGAGATCACGGCCGAATATCATCGACTCAGGGAAAACGAGTTCTCATGCACCTGCTACATACCAATAGCAACGTTTGTGCCGTCGCTATTAGTTCAAAATGCGGAAATTCGATTGTTCGTATTTTGCCAACTTGACATTTTTAACTGACGGGATAGCAACTTACAGGACAGAAGTGATGAAATTTTTAACTGACGGGGATAACAAATAAGCAACAGTGATGAAACTTTACCAACTTGACATGGTAGAAACAGATCAAATAGGAGTACTCAATTCGATGCATCTCACCAAATATATAACTGACGGGGATAGCAACTTACCCGGCAGACGTGACTCGCATGATCGCATCCTTTTCACCGGGAAAGGCAACCGATGCGGCATGTTTGCATGCGGCTTCGCAAGTGGCTCTAGTGGGCTGCATGTTTAAGCCTGGATAAGCCGGCGACAGTGCTTTTAGCGCTAGATACCGGCTTGACAAGACGCCGACTGCTTTGATTACCGCAAATTGCATTGCTCACCGTGTTCTTTTTTTTCGGGCATTAGGTACGAGCTCAGCATCAGTCAGAGCATCTGCTAAGTATAATAGTGCACGGAATGACGATTGTTGGGAGCCATTGGGGATTCCTAAGCATCGAAATCTGTTCGGAGCGCAGGTCACTTTTCCAGTGGGCTCGCTTGTTGTCGTCGACGTTTGTTGGCTTCTTGTTGTGTTTTTGATTCGCAATGTAATTAATCACAATCATGTATCATGAACTATATTATCTTCTACTTAAATGAAAGATATAGTGCTCATGCTCATTATTATTCCGGAAAAAAGGAGCATGCTATCTGTATTTTTGTCTGCACGTCTCTTTCACTTGGGGTGCTTGAAAATTGTGAAACTTTCAGTCAGCACTCAGCAAAGGGGCAGTGGTGTATCTGCTGAAGCAAACCGGGGCAGGGGCGTTGTTCCGTGGCCGGATTAGCGCGGTGGCAGGGACACCGTCAGGGACGGAGGGAGAAGGGTAGGTAGGTGCGCTCGCTAATGCATGGGAGGACGAATGCGCGGCGTGCTCGCGAGCAGCAGAGGAAGAAGACAGTGCAACCACTGTTGGATTGGAGATCACGGCCGAATATCATCGACTCAGGGAAAACGAGTTCTCATGCACCTGCTACATACCAATAGCAACGTTTGTGCCGTCGCTATTAGTTCAAAATGCGGAAATTCGATTGTTCGTATTTTGCCAACTTGACATTTTTAACTGACGGGATAGCAACTTACAGGACAGAAGTGATGAAATTTTTAACTGACGGGGATAACAAATAAGCAACAGTGATGAAACTTTACCAACTTGACATGGTAGAAACAGATCAAATAGGAGTACTCAATTCGATGCATCTCACCAAATATATAACTGACGGGGATAGCAACTTACCCGGCAGACGTGACTCGCATGATCGCATCCTTTTCACCGGGAAAGGCAACCGATGCGGCACGGTTGCACGCCGCAGGAGTCAACGGCCGGACCTGCCGGGATTGTCTATATTCTGGTGACCTGAAGTTTGACATGTTCCGGTCACAAAAATCTTTCTTGGACTTCTTCTTCCTCCGTCCTCCCTTCCCCTGGTGGGCCCGTCGTCTTGGGCTGCTGCCCGGAGCCCGCGCGCCTGCTTCCTCCGCCGCCGCGCGCCGCGCCGACCCCGCCGCCGCACGCTCCAGGGC
>LAPY01002688.1:0-12561 GCA_000970635.1 Eragrostis tef
AAAACCTTTTAGATTCAAACTGGTGACTAGCGTACTGATAGGGAGGTATAAGATTAGATTATTCTTAGTTTTTCCCCCCTTTCTTTTCTCACCCTTTAGATTCACTTATGGGATATCAGGTGGTTGTACATTCTCCGGATCAACTTGTGATAATAGTTCATGCCCTTTTGTCGCGCCAAACTTTTACTTTCCCTGCCATCTCAACACATATTTTGGTTGACCAGCTGATTGCTGTGCTGCAGCAACAATGACAAGTTGCAATCATACAGAAAGAAGGTAGTTCACCATTCTCATTGAATTTTGATGTTAGATACTCTTGTAACACTGATCCAATAGGTATATCTATTCGTACTGTGCCTGCTGCCTGTTCGAATGAGTCCTGAGATAACAATCATTTGCTAGTTTTCTGAGTTTCAGTTGGTGGCCTATTGAATATTTGTTTGGAAAAAGCAACAGAGATGAAATCAACATATTCTTTGAAAAGAGGAATGTTCAGGGATGAAGGAAAGCTGGGAAACACTAGAACAATGCTTATGGTCTATGGAGCAGCTAGGACTAGCGACAATGACCAAAATGTTTGTTTGGCTGGTGACATCGACAAACTGGGGTCATGAAAAAAAGTTCAGGTTTTGTTGGCACTAGGCACGGCCAAATGCTGGTTTGGTTTGCTTGGCATATGAACAAAATAGCCCCAAACCAAACTCTACTCCAAATTCTGAACAAAAGCGCCAAGGCCTATCCTAGGCATGTGTAACACAGAAACATATCGATAACTATGGACTGTTATCGTCTGTACTCCAAAGGTGTGAAGGGATATGTTTATGGTCATCGAATGTGTCTCGTTACATTTTTTTTGCGATTAATGTGCCTCGTTACCTTTAAAGAAAAAAGATAATTAGGGAAATTCCTTTGGCAAGTCGTCATGATAATTTATTTTCCTTCAGCATGGTTATAGATTGGGCTTGGCTTTTGCACTTTACGATCCAAGGCTTCCAAGCTTGCTAGGCCTTCTTCGTGTCGGGCACTCGTTATGGTTTAGTTGGTCCGTCCTCTTTTATCTCTCGAGGCTCTTGCGATCAGAACTGTTTGCGGCCCCTTTCTCTTCCGACTTTTATAAGTTGGGCCTATTATGCCCGTACAAATAATGTCATCCCGCCAACCCAGCTTATAGCCGTTTCAAATGCCAATATCCGCTCGCATCTGCCGTACTCTGGTATGGTAGTTTCAAAAGTGTTCTCCGACAATTGTTCTTTTCAAGATGCTACCATTAAATTAATTCTTTTGGACAACAAAAGTCACACCAGAGATGGAAAAATACACGTGTAACTAACACACCAGAGATTTTACTGCATAGTACAACAACTGCAAACATACCCAAAAATGGATCACATACGGCTGCTTATTTGTTAGTCCAATAACGTGCACACATACAAGAAATTTTCTTCGTACAAACATACTGTAGTATACTAAGCAATAGCATGGATCCAAAAAAAAAAAAGCAATAATATTGACCGGAGCGAGCATGCCTTGCCTTGGTACCTTGCTGGATAGTTTAAGGATGGAGTGTTAGGTGGCGATGCCAATAATTGAGGCACACTTTTCGGGAGGAATAATCAAATGCTAATCCTTTTCCTATTTGCTTGCATATGCGAGGGGGGCGACGTGTTTGTCGTCTGTCATACACATGCTCCTCAGAACATGCTTCATGGCAGTCAACTTTATTCTTTGTTGGCGTTCTTAATTTATTTTGCATGATGCAGCTAGCTTGGCTAGCTGTGTAACACTCGGAGATGACGGAGCATCAGTCGGGGGCGCTGATTTAGGTGGCTGATCAATATCAAAGTATACATGGCGCCCCTGCCTACTTGGTTTGTCCCTTTTCAGTTCACATTCAGGATTGTTTACACCAAAGATGGCAATGAGACAAAGTTGCTTATAAAAACAGAACCAAGGTACGCAGCTATATTGTCCAGCAATTTAGTGATCTACAGTAAATGCAATAAGAGATAGCTTGAGAAATGACATTCGGTACCTTGTCGGTGCAGTTTATTATGATGATTTTCATTTTGTTTTCTTATGTGACTACTCCCGTTCCAGTACTGGCTGGTGGGATAGATCAGGGATCGCTGGCTCCGCTCGCTCGGAGGAAGGAAAGAGAAACGTGGAAGTGATGGACAAAATATGAACACACCGAAGTGCACGCACATGACAGCGTGATGAGCAGGCCCCTGCCACCTCAATCAGCACCCTGCAAGGATCATGGCCCCATGTGTTCGGCCCTGTGGATAGAAATTCAGGCGATTAGCAGACGACAAGTGCTAGAAATGACCGTTTGTGCTTTGGAAGTCGTAACATAAGTCGGGCGAACTGTATAAATTTAGGTGAACTCAAGTTTTATATCTAGCCGAGACTCCGAAAATGTATAGGCAAGGAGGAGCTGACCGTAGATTACGCTACGAGAAAGAAACCGCGTCCGAGTCACCTCCCGTCGTCGGGCAACGAAACAACCCTCCAACTAGCCAGGCGCGCGTAAAAAATAAACATCGCATCTCAGTGCCAAGATCCGTGTCGTTAGTCAGTTGCCGCGTGCCGGTCGACGCCGACTCCCGAGTCCCAAGCCGACCACCGCGCGGGGTGCGCCACTAGCCGTGCGCTGCCGTGCGCCCGTGCCCATCTCCGTCGGCCCCACATCGCCACACCGCTGCAGCCAGCCGCCGCCATCTCCGTCCTCCACCTTTGAAAAAGCTCAACGAACGAACTCGACGCACACCCATCACGGGAGGCCGACAGCCAGCAGCGAGGACCACCACTCAGTCCGCTGCCACCACTGACTGAGGTTTGGTTGGTGCGCAGCTGCGGCTCTGCTCGCGACGACACCTGCCAAACAGGGTCAGTCATGCCACATTTTACTCCGCGCGACAGCGGCAACCTTCCATTCCTCATCTCCTCCTCCCGCCGCTCCGCTCCTTCCCATCCCCACTCAGCCGGGGGAATCGTGGGTGCAATAATCGCAGCGAAAGCCGCCACCTTCGTTGCCCCCAGCTACACGCGCACGCGGCGCTTTCCTTGTGTCCGCGTCCCGATTCCGACGGCCCCCCCGAACGCGCGCGATCTGCCGTCGCCTTTCCCTTTCGCGATAGGCGAGCTGTAAAGGGTTGGTGCCGGGTTATTGTTGCGCCGCGCGCCGCTTGGATCTGCCGAGCCGGGGCTGACACCTCGTCCTTCTCTTCTCCTCCTCGGACGGCGCTCTGCTCTGAGAGCTCAAGGCGGCGCGCGCCATCCTCTGCTTTGCTTCCCAAGTCGTGGAAGAATCGGTGGGAATCTCTGCGCCTTTCGGCGGTTCAAGAACAAGAGTGCTTGTTCGAGGTTGGTGTGGCGCTGCGGCTCTTCGAGATGCTGCCCACCAACCGGAACAGGCCGCAGCAGAGGCCGGCCAGATCTTGGTCCTTCTCAGGTTCGCTTTTCCGTCTCTCAGATTGTTCCCTTCATTGTTATTTCTGGAGCAACACAAACTGCTACACCAAAAAAGGGGTAGGGCGGGTGAAGTAACTGAAGTTGGCTTGGTGGGAATTTGACCGTGGATGCTTCGGTTTCTTGAATTGGGCCGACGCTTGGCGTGTAGCATTTGAAGTTCAAATTTTGGGAATTTTTTCAGCTGTGTCAGTTCAAATTCTTTTCTCATGTTCATCGGATTGTTTGGAATTTCTGCTGTGTGCGTGCATGTCACTGAACTGCTGCTCGATTGCAGAAATAATGGACTTCTCCGACCCGAAGCGCAAGCCGCGCTACCTCAGCAAGATCATCATGGCAGCGCTCCTCACCGCCATGTGCGTCGTCATGCTCACCCAGCCGCCCTGCCACAGGAGGCCTCCCAGTGTGGTAAGTAATCCCCGAACACTTTACGAGCAGTCTAATTGGATCCATTTGACTGGAGTGAAACCGAAGTTGAGTGGTGAAAAAAAAAAAGCTTTAGCACGGTCTGTCCTGAAAAGGGTGTAAGTTTCCAGCAAATGTTGCTCAAAGCCTTCGTCCAACTGGAATTTAATTGAGTACTACTAAAAGTAGTGACTGTAAGATTAGTTGATTATAGCATTGTCTTCTTATGTTCCAGTTCCATTAGAAGTATCTTTCTCACTGATAATATGAGTTCAAGTTGCTGATAGTAGAGTCTTCACTTATGTGATGTGCGCAGTTCTCTATCCATGAACCTGGAGTGACACACGTGCTAGTGACGGGTGGTGCTGGCTATATCGGTTCACATGCTGCTCTAAGGCTGTTGAAAGACTCATTCAGAGTCACCATAGTGGTATTTCTTTTCTTCACAACTTCCCATTTCAGTTTCTTGCTCAGTTGGCGTTATTATAAGTTATAAAATCATATGATGCTTACTAACTTTTGGTACCTCCAGGATAATCTTTCAAGAGGAAATATTGGTGCCATCAAGGTCCTTCAGAACTTGTTTCCAGAACCTGGGCGATTGCAATTCATACAGGCTGATTTAGGCGATCCAAAAGCTGTATCCTGATATCGTCCATATTTAAATCTATAGTTCTGTACGACACTCTTTGATTTAAGAAATTCCCAATTCGAAGCATTGAAGATTTATGAGATTTCACTTCCTTAACCTATATTAGGTTAATAGAATATTTGCAGAAAATGCATTTGATGCTGTCATGCACTTTGCTGCTGTTGCTTATGTCGGTGAGAGCACACTAGAACCTCTAAGGTACAACACTTTTGCTTTTATTAGCCTCCTGTTATTTCTTGACTTTCCTACCTGCGTATGATACTGAGACTCTTTCAACAGATATTATCATAACATAACTGCAAACACTTTGGTGGTGCTGGAAGCTATGTCAACACACAATGTGAAAACTCTGATCTACTCCAGCACATGCGCTACCTATGGAGAGCCTGAGAAGATGCCTATCACTGAAGAAACTCCGCAGGTCCGCAGTTGCTTCTGTAAAATTTTCATTCTATCTGAAATGAATTGAATGCTTTTAGGATGTCATTCATGGAGAGTAATATTTTCGAGGTTTCTTATGAATATCGTTCTGCAGCTTCCTATCAACCCATATGGTAAGGCCAAGAAGATGGCAGAGGACATAATTTTGGATTTTTCCAAATCCAAGAAATCTGATATGGCTGTGATGATTCTAAGGTGGGCATTGTTCCCTAATAATTTTTAAATATCTTTCTCGTACTGTTATTTGAATGACGAGTTATTGACAAGTAACCTCACACTACTAGGTACTTCAATGTCATTGGTTCTGATCCAGAAGGGAGGCTGGGTGAGGCTCCTAGACCTGAATTGCGTGAGCATGGTCGTATATCTGGTGCATGCTTTGATGCTGCCCTGGGGGTAATTCCAGGTTTGAAGGTACATCAACTGATCTTTGCACTGCGATTTTGAGATCTAAAGACAGTTGGAAGCATTGTAGTTGTAGTCTATTGCCTTTGATATTAATGATGTTGTTTGGCTTATAGAACCTCCCTGATTAGTAGCTCTTGTGCCACTACAGGTTAAAGGTACTGACTACGAAACACCTGATGGCACCTGTGTAAGAGATTACATTGATGTCACTGACCTAGTTGACGCCCATGTGAAGGCGCTCAACAAGGCAGAAAAAGGAAGAGTCGGCATATACAATGTTGGCACTGGAAAAGGTCATCCTCAGATCGCTGATGCTCTTTTCAGATGAAAACAGAGACTCAAAATTCACCATCCATCTATGTTACAGTTTTGCTGAGCTAATACATATTTGTCTGTTCGGTTGCTCAGGTCGCTCAGTGAAGGAGTTTGTGGAGGCGTGCAAGAAAGCAACCGGAGTCGATATTAAGGTCGACTACTTCCCCCGCCGACCAGGTGACTATGCAGAAGTTTACAGTGACCCGGCGAGGATAAACCGGGAGCTGAACTGGACGGCGCAGCACACCGACCTCCACGAGAGCCTCAGGGTTGCGTGGACATGGCAGAAGGCGCACAGGAGCGGATACGAGCCGCCGGCGGCCATGATTATGTGAAGATCTTTAGGTTGCCTTGTAGCAACCGGCTGGCTGAAACTTAGGTGAATATATTTGTAGAGACTTTGCTCTAGTCGCTCACTCACAGATGGCAGTTCATATATACAGCACTCATGGTCATTCGTTCGATTCTTGAGAATTCGTATTTATTGCAGGCTTTAGCTGTTTCTTGTAATATGAATGTATTCGTTATATATAAGGTTACTACAAAATAAAAATCCAACAAGTTATTCCCAGAAACTAACTCCCTGTACATTTGATTAATAGCTTAGAGAGATTTTGCATTTGTGACTCGCTTGGAGAAGGTTTTCTGATGACACGTATATGTGAATGTATCACTTGTTGAGGTGGTCGGATGTGCTCATGTATTTCAATTTCGCACAAATCTGTAGTTTCAAGCAAAGCATTCAGGAAGAGGCGTACATAGCAGTCGCGATTATGAATGAAAACTAGCGACACCGATGTATGCCCGTTTTATATTGCAACGGCTAACGCGGTCCAGTGGCCAGTTGGCCACACACCCTCCGGCCGGTAAAGCAAAACGAAATGCGGACCGAAGGGTCAATGTCCTTCAAAAAATTGGCAACGGCGGTACAAGTTGCGTAATCGCCACAGGCTTGATGCGAATGCAAGTTACAAACCGCGTACATTCATTGCACAAGCGTAATGTAGAATCAATGAACTGTCACTAACGAACTGAAATCCGGTACCAAGCAACTTTGTGGAGCCACCAAAGAATTGAAGGACCAAGTCAATTTCATTCCGAGCAACTTTATTTCCCCAATTAAATATTGGGAACTTCTCGAAAAAAAAAGCAGTTGCATAGAGCAAGCCGTATGTCCATTACATGCCTAAACAAAAGCTAAAACGAATCTCTTTGCAAGCACTAAACTCCCTGTGTGTAGCGTACCGGTTTGTCATAAAAAAATGGGATCCAGGGGTAGCTGCTTCTGTGTTGAACAAGACTCCTGCACAAGAGCGAGCAGCAAGGTAATGCATCCATCAAATAATCTAATTGTAGTATGAAACCTCACTCCAAGTGACTAAACGAGACCTTCTGTAAAGGAATCTGCTGCGGAGCTTCTAAGATCCTCCGTTCATCGCAGTTGCACAAAGCACAGTGCCTGATGGGCTTCTAGTTATTGGGCACCATCCTAAACAGAGAAGACGATGAGAACATTTCTCCCGAATACTGCTAGTTGGTATTTTACTGCCTGTAGCATACCAGGACAGGCATACCATCTGCAACTCATTTTATCTGTTCTTCATGTCTCAGAGGTTAGTCTTGACAAATCCATCAGGAAAGGATCACCTCCATCAGGCTTGATAGAAGAAATAGAATCCTTTCAAGGATTGTTTTCTGCAGTCACAGAAAGCAAGCAAATATGTCACCACTACTATACAGAAGCAGAAAAGGCAATAAGTTGTAAACTTTGTACCCGATATTAAAAATTCATACCCAGTTTTCATATCTAAGGTCGTGGCACACTGCAACTATTGACGGTCTTATACCCCAATCTCCCTCATGTTTTGCTCCTGTTGGTTCCATTCATCCGGGCAAAAGAAAGGCAAGTGGCAAGTCGCACAGATGTGGAGTGTTTATTGGCATCCCCTTCAGCCATGTTTATCTGCTTGGGTCTATGAACAACAGGATTGGAAATATTTAGTGAAATAAGCAGCTGATACCCATCACCTTAATGTTATATGCATGCACCCAAAGAAGTAAAGAAACAAGATAACTAATGTGATATACCTTGGGGTCGACTTCTTTCTCCTCTTATTCAGGTTTCCGTCTTCAAAGATTATTTCTTCAGAAGGCACACTTGGAACGTCCGAATCCGGGATAGCAATCACCGTACCATCTGCCACCGAGCTATTTTCAGCAGACTTCCTGCTCACAGGACGAAAAAAGACACTCCTGATGTCACTTGACTCAATGAGAAAACCAATGCAAATGCTACCAGAGACTCTAGAAGAAAATATATGTAAAGAAGTTCTACCTTGATGATGCTCTCTTCTTTCTTGTAACAGCACCATTATTTTCAATAGAGACAGAACCCCTCGTTTTTCTGACAGCCCCCTCATTGCCAACAGATTTGGTGCGCCTAGTTCTCTTCTTAACTACTCCCTCTTCACCAACAGAGACAGGTTCGCTCATTCCATTTTCTCTTGCCTCGATATCAGTGCTGATGATACCCCTCAATTCTGTCGGAACAGCCTCGTTATCCATAGGGATAGATCCCCTCATCCCATCCACTTTGCCAACAGAGTTGGTGCGCCTCGTTCTCTTTCTGACTCCTCCCTCTTCACCAACAGAGACAGGGTCCGTCATTCTATTTGTTTCTGCCTCAATATCAGTGCAGATAATACCCCTCGATTCCGTAGGGACAGCCTCATTATCCATAGGGACAGATCCCCTCATCCTATCCACTTTGCCAACAGAGTTGGTGCGCCTCGCTCTCTTCTTGACTACTCCCTCTTGACCAACAGAGACAGGGTCCATCATTCCATTTTCTCCTGCCTCAATATCAGTGCTGATACAATCCCTCGATTCCATAGGGACAGCCTCATTATCCATAGGGATAGATCCCCTCATCCTCTTTCTGACAACTACCTCATTGCCAACAGAATCCAACCCCCTCCTCTTTCTGACAGCTCTCTCATTGCCAACAGAGTTGTTACGCCTCCTCTTCTTGACTACTCCCTTTTCACCATTAGAGACAGGTTCCCTCATCCCATTTTCTCCTGCTTCGATATCAGTGCCGATAGTACCACTCAATTCTGTTGGGACAGCATCATTATCCCCAGAGACGCATCCCCTCATTATCTCTTGCACACCTACAGTATTTTCAGGCGTAGATTTCTTCTTTCTGGATCTGATACGACCCCTAGATGAATTGTCAAGGCCATCAGGCACAGTCACAATCTCTTCTGTTTGTTTTTGGGATCCACCCCTGCAAAAGAAAGTATGGTACAAAATAGTGAGCACATACAAGGGATAGGATCCAGTGATGACTTAATTCAAGATATGTAATGTATAATAGTTTCCTCTTTGAACTGCACATGGAGGTATTGTAATTGGCATCAGCATAACAATGACATCATTAGCTTGTGGGTTATCCATGACGATAAATTGGGACTGAGGAAAACATATGAATACTTTTTCACATTTTTCATGATACACAAAGGATGCTACTAGTAGTGGAATAGCAAGTATATTTACCTTAAAGTGTTCTCGTCGTGTCTGTCACTTTGGGGGTGCACAAGTGTTATTAGGTCACCAGGGCCAATTGCAGGTCGCTCTTTTTCTCTATCAACAAAATTGGATTGAAAAATAGTTTTCTTTATTTGATTGGTTGCCTGAAGCGCAGGCAATTTATCTTGACAAAGTCGTTTCCATCGGCTGCAGTTCACAATGGAAAGTTGTTAGCAATAAATTGTCTTCATCATGAAGATTAGATACAGCAGCAAATAATTATAACTCATGCTAACATGATAAATCAGGAAAAAAATCGATCTTTACCTCAAGCACATATTATCACTCCTGTTAGGAATTAGCTTAGCAACCTGGGACCATTTAGTTCCAAGCTTAGATACTGCATCCAATAACTTTGAATCTTCTTCGGGCCGCCATTCCCCATGATCTAAACTTGGATTAAGAACATCTTTCCATCTTCTCACAAAGAAAGATCTCACATTAGCATCAGATGGCAAAATCTAATAATCTCAAGTATTCAAACTATATTACCTCTCACGACATTGACTTTGTGTGCGACCAGGAACAAACTGAGAAATCCTACTCCAGCTGCCAGATCTGAATAATTTGACAGCTACCATGAGGCATTTGTCCTCATCCAAAGACCACCTCCCCCGCCCGGTCCTTTCAGGGTGCAAGGTTTTCCTCCACCTAGACAAGTCAGATGTAAAATAGTGTCAAATTCAACTGAGACCAATGAAACTACATAAATGATGTACCCAATTAACGAAAGAAATCAATTACACCCTAATAGAAAGGGGGGGGGGTCCGCATATTACCTATTAGAGCATTGACTGCCAGTGCGACCATCTAGGCTAGTTGATACAAGTTGCCAGTTATTATCACCAAAGGTTTCAACAGCAGCTTTAAGTTGGAGATCTTCCTCTTTTGTCCAGGCCTTATTAATTATGTGTGGATTGAGACTTCGTTGATAGCGAGCAAGACACTGAAAAGGAGTCCTCTGAGTACCTAACGTAGCTGCAATGTTAATCCAGTTACACATTCCTTTTTCTTGCACAATAAATAAAAGTCTTTTTTCTTCTTCTGCAGTCCAGGCATTGTGATTAATCAATGGATCATCACAGTTTAACCACCTGGTCAAATGAAATAAGAATTCTGTAAGAATGAACATCTCACAAAAATGGACACGTTGTAGAAAAATATAGAAAAACAAAGAACATGCAGCACAGATCACTAATGGAAGTAGTAAGTACTAAAGTACCTCGATTCACATTCAGCACCAGATCGACCAGGTAGATACATAGCAGCGATTTTATCCCAGTTTATTAATGGGAGAACCGATCTGAGACTTTCTGGGGTCACATCAAAATTGCAGGCAGCATTCGTCAGTGCATATGCCATATCAACAGCATTGAAGTCACCAATGGCACTGCAGAACAACAATCCTAAGGTTGGCATCAAACATAGATTCATTTTTACAGAAAAATAAGTACTTCAATAGCACAAATTGCTTGAGCAACAAACTGCTAAATGCATCAACTGGTAGATATTCGGTCTTTTGTATATTTAAAACACTAATAATAAATCAATTAGCAGGCTGCATCATTGAGAAACAGGGTGACTACTAACTTGCATCTTAACATAGGGCTTTGATATACTTTAAACATAAAACAATCATCAACAAAAACTGAACAACATATAATTTGTTAACTAAATCCCATGACTGAAACAGATGAGGGGAAAAGAGTCCTGTTGGGCCAATATTTAAGAATTTGGTATTACCTTCCATTATTCATGGAGTCCAATATCAGTGTTTCTTGATATTGCTGCTTTATTCCTCTCGCAAGTTTCTCTTTCTCCGCATCCAACCATGGTCGCTTCTGAAGTGACATTGGGAATTGTTTCAGCACCATTTTGTACTTCGAAACATGCAGGTTCTCTGCTGGGCCCAGAAATAATGCAGGCATCTTCTTAGGTTTATTCTGCAGCAAATAGATTTCTCTTTCATAAGAATCTGTAGTCCAAGGTTCAAGCAAATCTAAAAGTTAACCGGACGCAGACATCTGTTACAATGATGCACACATACACGACAATACGGTATGAGAACCAGACAACATCCTCAGGGTTTAAGAGGCAGAAGATTAACATCATCTTCATTTTAATGAGAATAACATATTGTATCATTTTTATGAGAAAAACATTCTCATGACAAAGAGAAATAGTAGTTTGGTAAATATAAGAGAAATAGACATTACAAAATAAAATGGCACATAAAAAAGTTTCATTCGAATAAAACAGTATGATGACAACTGATTAATTAAATTCATATATTTTGTGTTTCCAACAAAACACATCATACAATCTTAGAGACATGCTTATAAACAGTCATATTGCTGTGTTTTTCCCCCTAATTTTATGATATGCATGCCAATGTGGAACATGCACATACTCCAGTTGTATCAGTCTTTAGCAGTATATCTAGATAGGATTGCACATTTCCATTTTTGTATATGAATTTAGAGCTCCGTTTTAAAATTAAATCTAAACGGAGGGTGAAATAATCATTTCTAGGCTGAATTGCTAACAGAGCTAACATTACAAGGAACTATAGCAGAAGTTCAAAGTGGTCTTTACATCCTAAGGCAATAAGAACATGTAGTACGCAACACTGAATGCATAGCTGCAAATACATTACCTTTGCACCCTGAACAGTTTGTTTCCTGTTGGAAATCAATCTGACACGAGGATCCTCCTTCTGGCACAAGAATTTGCCAACTGATTTCCTGCAGCTCAACTGATAACCCATCAGGCATTTCACACGATCCCTAAGGTCCTTATTTTCTTCAATCTTCGCTTCAATGCTAATCATCTTCCTTCTGATGAGCTTCTGGCACGCTCTGTTCTTCTTGAGCGCGTCCACTAACAACAGCGCGGCTTTCGGAAACCCAGTTCGAGATAGACCCTTTACACTCTCCTTCTGTACAGTGTCATCAGGTTCGTTTGCAAAACACTCGCTGCGCACCCCCAGTGACGCCTCGGGTTTCAGATTCTCCGGGGATGAAGTAGAGGTGCCTGCATCATCAGGTAAAAAATCAAAAGATTAGTGCCGATTCAAGAATTGTGTGATTCGCATTTATCTGAACCAAGAATGACAATGTGAGTGTTCAATTTTGTACACTAGCATGCCAAGATTCAAAAGAGGAGAGGAAATTAATGGTCCAGAGCAGGGGATCGCGCGCGAACTCACCGGACTGGTAGTGCAAGAAGCGGCGCTGGATGGCGCGGAGCGTCTCGAGGTCATCCTCCTCGTCGTCGTC
>LAPY01002688.1:12680-25196 GCA_000970635.1 Eragrostis tef
TCGGCGTCCGTGTCGGACGGCGGCCAGACGCAGATCGGGCGCGGCTGGGAGGAGGAGGCGCCGCCGCCCGCATCGTCGGACGGGGGCGAGGCCTTGTTGAGGCGGAGGCTCTCGCGGATGCTGCGGACGAGCGCGAGGTCCTCGTCCTCCTCGTCGTCGTCCGACGAGTAGTCGTCATGGGCCGCCGGCGCCGCCGCAGAGGCCGAGGCCGCGGGGGTGGACGGGCCGAGGTAGGAGGAGGCGGCGGCGGAGGAGAGCTGCGCGACGGCGGCGTCGGGGTCGGCGCCGGAGAGGATGCAGGAGCGGGCGAGCGCGTCGAGGTCCTCCTGCAGGTCGGCGTCGAGGTCCGGGTCCGAATCGTCGGAATACCAGTCCATCGCGGTGGCGGAGGAGGAGACCGGCGCTCGCGGTTGGGTACAAAGGTTTTCTCCGTGCCGGGAAGGAGGAGGAGAATTGAGTGGCGGGGGGGGGGAACTAGGGCTTGTGAAGAAGATCGCGAAGCTCGCGGAGCCGGTGCGTGTGGGATTTGAATCCTCCGCGAGACAGGGAAGGGAAGGGGAGGAGGGGGGAGACGGCGGCACGGGCACCCGGAGGAAAAACGGCCACGCGCAGGATTTTCCGCGAGTCGGTTTCGCATAAAGCCCGTTCTTACCAAAATTACCCCTCTCTGGGCTGCTGTTAGCGGTGATGTGCTATTATCCTATTATCCAATAGCAGCACACGATTGCGTCATGTCACGTGCCTATTGCTGGGATTAGAGAACGATTATGCGTTGAGAAGTTTGGCTTATATGGTAGTGAATCTCGTAGCTAGCTAGCGATATGGGACTATCCTTCTAAACTTCATTCACCCTGGGGTGGACCAACCCAGCTAGACAGCACAGCAGCCTGACTCTTGCTTGTGGTCATGTTAATCAAATCTTTATGTTTATAATGTCCAAAAACACCCAATCTTGTCATCTCACAATTCAAGTCACCACAAATTTAGTCAGAGTACAGAGGAATTTTTCTAAACTAGTTTCATGCATGAACTTTGGGGAAAATTCAGGATGGCCATAGTGCCAAATGCTAAAAGCTTTCCCTGTCAGGATGGCTATTGTGCCAAATTGTAACACAAGCATGCAATAGGAAAGAGCCGTTGCCAAAAAGTTTCGAGACCAATTGTTACTCAGCAATCATTATATTGAATGTTACTGCCTACTCAGGTTGAGATCAGCACAGCGAGAGAACATTAGCAAAGACCAACAGAATCACCCTAAGCTGCCAGTACTTTACCAATTGTGAATAGGAGAAAATGTTGTGGAACTCAGAGCATGTCACAAGTACCTTCGGGTAATAAAATGGGAACGTCAGTTGTCATTACAGATAACCAGATAACAGAAAGTACTAAGCACATTACAGCACTCTTTCCACTGGCTAGGGGGAAAAACTAAAATGATCAAAAGAACACGATTGATCAGCAAAGGATCCTCCAGACGCAGATAACTCTAGGGATGTCTACTTGGATCTCTGCCTCATCTTTCGGCGCTTCCTCTTGAGCCGTCTCATTCTCTTCTTCTTCCACTGTCACACAACATGATGAACATCAGATAAACCACAGATAAATGTCTAGAAATGATCAGAAGAACCACAGATAAATGTCCACAAATGAACAATAAGAAGCCACATGATAGTCAACATAAAAAAGATGAGCAAATCATTAGATAAGAAACACACCACATCAGAACAGATCAAAATTCAAAAAATATGGCCAGTTACACAAACAAAAAAAGTTTTTTTTTTCCAGTTAACATAGAAGGAAACGGTAGCATTCAGAATGAGTAGGAGGTGTTTCTCATCAAGTTTATCAGACACAATCTATGTCTTTCCTCATCATGCCAACAAACAAAGGGAAAAGGAGTAGTTCTTCAGAATAACTGCTGGTTTCCACTCCCAGATCAACACAGATCAAATATTCCCATTCTAACAGACATATAGACAGTATACTGATGCATTCAGAGTTAGGAGGTATTCCTACTCAACTATATCAGCCGAAATTATATCATTTCCACATAATGCAAACTGAGGAAATAGCAAATACAAAAGAACTAACAGAAAATTAAGTACTACCATTCCAGCAAACATAGAGAGTAAACTTCGGCATTCAAAATAAGTAGAGGGTATTTCTCATTAAGTGCATCAAAAGAAATTATGTTATTTCTTCTTCATGACAACCGATGAAATTGCGAAAGCAAGCAAGCTAACAAGCTAAAAGCTACCATTCTAAATAACATAGATTGCAAACTGCGACATTCAGAATGAGTAGGAGGTATTTTTCATCAACATCAGACAAAATTATATTCTTTCCTCATCATGCCAACAGAAGTTCGCGAAAGAAAAGCAAGCTAAAATGCAAAAATATAAATAAAAATACGATTTCTATCAGACAAATGCCTCGATTGTCCCCATGGTTTAATGGAATGGATTAGATCAGATTCGTCATCTTTGTTTGCTCGTCACCGAGAATCACACAACACAGCAACTTGGATGGATCACCTAATACCGTTCTAACAAACATAGAAAGTAAAATGCAGCATTCAAAATTAGGAGGCATTTCTATCAAGTGCATCAGAAGAAAAAAAAATTCTTCATCATGCAAAAGCAACCTATAAGTTGCGAAAGCAAGCAAGCTAACAAGCCAAAAGTTAAGTACTACCATTCTAAATAACATAGATAGCAAATTGCGACATTCAGAATGAGTAGGAGGTATTTTTCATCAATATCAGACGAAATTATATTCTTTCCTCATCATGCCAACAGAAATTCAAGAATGAAAAACAAGCTACAATGCATAATAAATATAAATAAAAACACGAGTTCTCTCAGACAAATGCCTCGATTGTCCCCATGGTTTAATGGAATGGATTAGTTCGGACTCGTCATCTTAGTTTGCTCATCACCGAGAACCACACAACACAACAGAGCAAATGCAGGGGTGCAGCATTCAGAATGAGTAGGAGGTATTTCTCATCAAGTACATCAGACAACATTATGTTCGTTTCTCATCTTGCCAACTGGTAAAATTCAAGCAAGTTAACAAACAGAAAATTAATTACTAATACATTCAAACAAACTTAGAAAGTAAACTGCGGCATTCAGAATGAGTAGGAGGTATTTCTCATCAACTATCAGACGAAATTATACTTTCCTCATCATGCCAACCGAAGAAATAGAGAAAGAAGGCAATGTAAAATACATTAAAAAATTAAGTATAAACACGGTAGTTCTCTCAGACAAATGCCTCGATTGTCCCCATGGTTTAATGGAATGGATTAGATCAGATTCGTCATCTTTGTTTGCTCGTCACCGAGAATCACACAACACAGCAACTTGGATGGATCACCTAATACCGTTCTAACAAACATAGAAAGTAAAATGCAGCATTCAAAATTAGGAGGCATTTCTATCAAGTGCATCAGAAAGAAT
The DNA here is from genome assembly GCA_000970635.1 of Eragrostis tef. Classification (NCBI taxonomy): domain Eukaryota; kingdom Viridiplantae; phylum Streptophyta; class Magnoliopsida; order Poales; family Poaceae; genus Eragrostis; species Eragrostis tef. The sequence continues at coordinate 16,145 of LAPY01002688.1, forward strand.
GGATTAGATCGGACTCGTCATCTTTTTTTGCTCATCACAGAGAACCACAAAATACCGCCACCACTAAACAAGAACACGGCGACGAGACACGGACGGCACATCTACGCGCAATTAAGGTGTGAAGGGGGCTCACCTTGGCCCTCATCGCGGCGGTGGAGCCTCGCTCGCCGGCGCGCCTCCTGTCTTCAGAGATCAGACGGCGAAGTGGCGGGGCTGGAGAAGATCGACTCGGAAGGATGCGGCGCTGGCTCTCGCGTTGGTTTTATACGGTAAGCAATGGGCTAACCCTAGCTGAAGGTTACTGGCAGGCCGGTCTTGGGTCAAATCTACTCATTCGTAATGGGCCTCTTACTTGAACGTTTCCGCCAATGTTAGCCTTGGATCGTATTGCAGTTAGGCCCACCTGGGCAACCAAACATGCCCGATATTCTGTGAGCCCAGGACTCTAAAGATGCACACGTTACATTGTGACTTGTGAGCCCAGGACTATACTACATTCATTCAAGATCCGTCTTCCACCGACTAGTTCACGGCAGCAGCCAACGTCGATGATGGCATTGGCATCAAAGTCAAACGGTTGGAGATCGAAGTTTTCTCTGGCCCAACATACTTTTTTGCCAGAGACGTCGAGCTAGGGTTTCCAACAACTCATCGACTCCCCATGCCATCATCGACATTGGCTCCTCTTCCTGCTTCCCCATGACCGAGCAATAGTCTCAGAGATGGAAGCAGATAGCCGGCGCCTCCCTGGTGGCAAGGACCTCATCAGCGACCTTCCTGATGATATCCTGCACCACATCCTTGTCGGCCTCTCGTCCACCGCGGCTGCCGCGCGCACCAGCGTCCTCTCCCGTCGATGGCGGCACATCTGGGCCAGCATGCCCGAGCTGTACCTAGCCTGCCACGACAATGTTATGCCAAACTCAACGCCGGACGCCATAGATGCCGCCCTCAGAGGCTGCTCTGCCCCAACCCTCCGCCGTATCGAGATCCAATTGTGCAGAGAAAACTTCGATCTCCAACGTTTGGCCCCGTGGCTGCACTTTGCCTCCCAGCGCCTGGTTGGGAGCTTAAATCTCTCAATGCTTGATTTATTTCTGTCCCGACCGAAAGAATCATATTGGGAGCTTGTGCTGCCTCTTTGCGAGAGAGCGACGGAGATCAAAATCTCTTCCTACTGGTTACTCCTCATGCTCCGGCTACCAGAGTCCGGCTTTTTCGCTGCATATGCATGGCCGTGAGCTGGAGCGCTTAGTATCTGTTCAGTGCCCACGCCTTCGAAAGCTCTCGGTTTTTGGTCACCTTGTCGCGCCCTGTGATGTCTCCATAACCACTGAATCTCTCAAGCATCTCACATACCACGTCAGTGGCACTACCAAGCTTGACATCAGCACCCCAGAATTGACCAAGATTTCTGTAGATATGGCGAAGGAGGCGTACATTGCAGCACCAAAGCTGGAAAAGCTTATATGGAAGGATGACTGCTATGATCCAAGCCGCCACAAGTTTTCTGTCACTGGACGCCATCTCCGTCGACTTTGGGTCAACCAATCATCAACATTGCTGATGTCAAAATTTGACATTGTCGATGAATTGAGACTGTCTCTCTTCATTCCACGGGTTCGTCTACTTTTATTTGAAGTGTAGCTGCCAGTCACTTCCCAGACTGTTTTTGCATATTACATTGTTCCTCCTTTACATGATACATTTTGTATGACGTGAAAACAGTTCACTGTGCTGAAATGTTCTATTTCTAAATTTTAGGACAAAACTAGGTTACATAAGTTGGATATAGTTTTAATCCTGCCATTGAACGCATTAGAGATGAATTGGTGGATCCCTCTATTGCTGATCGCAGCAGAGAGAATATATTCTTTTTGTGTTTATTACAAAACTCACAAGTATCCAGTCCGACCCCAACAAAGCAGCTTTTCTAACTGAGATCTTAATTAAACTGAAGTCATTTGAAAGTTTGGGGAAAAAAAGGATTTCAGACGACAATACGAATGGTCTGTTGCTGTTATATAACCATTCTGAGTTTAATTTCTGTTAACCATTCTGAGTTTAATTTTGTTTTCCTTACAGGGTGTAATGGGGTATATGAACTTTCAGAAGGACATGGATAAGCTTCCAACATGTCAAACTTTGTGGCTATCAGTGGGCCGTCACCATCGGATAACACCAAGCATATTTTATCTTCTTGAAAGATGTAGCCACATAAGAAAGTTGAAATTACAACTTGATTCAACTCCTCCCTCAGAGGTAAATGATTATCTATTTTGAGATTCACGAGTAGCATTTCTCCAATTTGAACACCTAATGAGGCAAGCTCCAGGTATTTTAGTTTACATAGCTTTAAAAAATATAGACAACAAATAGCTCTGGAAAACATAATTAACACCCTTAGCTAATAGTTGGCCCGCTCATAATTGGACATTATCCATTAGCCTGCAAAGTATTAGCTCTAGAGGTTCAAAACTGTGGGTCCAAAGTGTCCAACGCAAAAACATTGATGTTTTGAATATATTCTATATTATGGATCGTGAAAGTAAACGACTGGAATGTGCTTTTCATGAGAAATTTAGTTACCCCTACAGGCCGAGTTTTTATGAGAAATTTAGTTGGAAGTTACTGTGAAGTAAGCATTAATATAATAGTTTTATACTTTTATTTATGTTTTTCAAATTGTACCCTTTGGTTCTAAGTGGAATCATGAGGTACGTAATACACTAGGAGTAGCTCAACTAATCCAACTTCTTAAACACGGGAATATCACAAATGCATATTGATAGTGAGAACAATTGAATATAAACCAAGAAGAAAACCTTTAATATTCGTTGCCGACGGTCCTTTCTACTTGTTTTCAGATCATGAACCCTTGTAGGGCTTCGTCGAAGTGTACTTGTCATCTTCAAGGAAACAACACGGTGGACAACATCACTTTTGACTCACTCAAAGAGATCGAAATATTGTCCTTTAATGGCTCAGTGAAACATGAAGAATTTGTTCTGTTATTGCTCTCCAGATGCAACGCAGAAATCCTTAAAAGGGTTGACATCACTGCATGGTTCTACCGTGTTCTTTCATCAAACAAGAGAGTATGCAGAAGGATTCGCTGCAGATGCAGCAAGAACACCAAAGTTGAGTTCCATGTTTACGAACAGGGAGAACGGATTCCGTTTCATGTCTAATTAGAAGGGCACATGTATTTTACTCCGTTTCTGCAGAACAGATGTGGCTAAAGGGTAGATGGACCTTTTCAGACTCTTCTAGATTAAATTTGATTGCTCATAGGATATTTCAAATTTAGAGAGATTTTTTTGTTTATAAAATAATAATTGATGATTTCTAAAACTAGTAAGTTCACTGTGATACATTACTGCTGAACAATCCACGAGTTTGGCTTCTCATGCTTTGCGCGACCTGAAGAAGCAGATCACACAAGTAGTGAAACATTTGTGGGGACATAAGTGCTATGCCAGATTTTTGTTTTTAGCACAAGACACCATTCATGATAGAGTTGAACATTCCTTGCCAACATGATGTTTTTTTTTTTGGTATTTACCCAGTTAGTTATATCGCGTGAATGTTCAGGTCTCCCGTGGCAAAGCACGGCCGGGAAACAGGTTCAACTTACGATTCTTTTCATGAAAAATCATCAGAATATTAGTGTTATTGACAATTGAGAATGAAGGTTTTTTTTTTGCGAGGAATTGAGAATGAAGGTTTTGGAAAGGACAAATAAAAAAGTGGACAATCCTGGCCCTCATTCAAATAACTACGAAGTTGAATTGTCAAATTCAAATAAAACTACAAACCCCAGCGTACGACAAAAATAATCTGGCTGTATGTGCGTGCAACAAAGTCCTAGCTAGCTCTACGAAACGACATGATAGCAGCACCGTCAAAGCGAAATGAGATCTTTGCTGCCCTCAGACAAACCAATGGGCACCGTGACCGTGTCCCCGCCACTCGTCGTCGTCGTCCATGGCAAAGTCGCCAAAGGCGGCGCCATGAGATGCTGAAATGGGTTAACCGGCGGCGCAATGTCCATCTCGCCTTCCAGCATCTTCACCACCACGCCGATCGGCGGCCGCGCCTCCGGCTGCTCCTGCACGCACCAGAACGCCACCTTGAACATCCGCTCCACCATCTCCTTCCGCCTAGCCACGTCGTCCTCGCCGCCATGGCTCGGCACGGGGCCGGCGACGAGGTCCATGAGCTCGCCGCTCTCGTACTTGGTCCACGCCAGCCTGGGGAACCAGCGCTGGCTCTCCGTCGGCGCGGCCTCGTCGAAGTTCCTCCTAAGACCGACGATCTCGAACAGCAGCATGCCGAAGCTGTACACGTCGCACTTCTCCGTGACGCCCGACTGCCTCCACATCTCCGGCGCGGCGAACCCGGGGGTGCCACGGGGACGAGACACCGTCACGTGCGTGGCGGCGCGGCTCACCAGCCGGGCCAGCCCGAAGTCGGCGACCTTGGGCGTGAGCGCGCCGTCGAGGAGCACGTTCCCCGGCTTGATGTCGTAGTGCACGATCTTCCGGTCGCACTCCTCGTGGAGGTACCGGATCCCGCGCGCGACGCCGGCGGCGATGCCGAGCAGCGCCGGGACGCCGACGTCGCGGCCCCAGCGGAGGAGGAACGCGTCCAGCGCGCCGCGCTCCATGTACTCGTACACCAGCGCGCGCGCCGCGTCGTCGAAGCAGAAGCCCAGGAGGCGGACCAGGTTCACGTGGCGCGTCAGCCCGATCGTGCCCACCTCCGCCATGAACTGCTCCGCGGCGGAGCTCCGGTCGTGGCCGCCGACGCCGCCGCGGAGCACCTTGACGGCCACGGCGACGCCGTTGGGGAGGGTGCCCCTGTACACGACGCCGAAGCCGCCGGCGCCGAGCGGGGACGAGTAGTTGCGCGTGAACTCGGCGATCTGACGCGGGCTGAACCGCATCGGCCGGTCGCGCTCGATCTCGCGGAGGAAGTTCTCCACGGTGGGATCGGGATTGCTGCTGCTCCAGTCGTGGTGCTCGTGCGGCACCGCCGCCGCCGCCTGGTTTGGGCCGCCCATGGCGCGAATCAAGTCGCCGTGGACGCGCGTCATCTGCGTGTTCGCCCACTGCGACGACGAAGAGACCCCCATGGATCAGAGGAAGAACACGGTGAGGCGCGAATGGAGCCTCCGGCTTGGCAATGATCGCTGCAAAAATACTAGTAAACTGATGATTTTTCAATAACGAGCTAGCTGGCCAATACAGAAATGGAAGGCAGGAGAAGGAGAGGAAGCAGGCACGAGGTTGAGGGGGTAAACCACTAAACCGTCTGGTTACAAGTCAAACGCTTAGATAGTAAACTTTGGAGCGCTGGTCAGCCAAGTTGACTGACTATGGGGCCAGATCGAGAGGGACCGATCAACGCGCTTACGGCACACGTTTTCTTCTTGGCGTGCAGGTTTCCAAGCAAAACTAGCGTGGAGGAAACAGAAGCCCTAGCGAAAGCGCAACATGGCACACATTTCTAGTGTTTGCTGGAGTTGCACAACTTTGGTTCAGGGATCCATTGTGATGTACTACAGCAGGGAAGGATGAGGGAAAATGACGCAAAAAAAGGATGGGCCTCCAAGAGAAAAAAAACATGACGGGCCTAAAAAAGAACTCTGAGAAGTACTCCTTCTGTCTCAAAATAATTGACGTTTTTGACTTTTAGGCATTATGTTTGACTATTTGTCTTATTTAATTTTTTTTTATAAATACTAAAACAAATATGTCATGATGAAGTATAGTTAATGATAAAACAAGTTATAAATAAATAAATATTATTTGCATAAATTTTTTGAATAAGACGAATGATAAAAAATTATATCTGAAAATCTAAACTATTAATTATTCTGGAACAGAGGGAGTAGTATATGATGCGTGTGGAGGAAGGCGATTGATTCACAAGGACTAGCTAGTTCCAAAGTCCGATGTCCACCCACCGTATATTTCTGATCTCGATCTCTTTAGAGCAGGGATAGTGGTTTCGCCTGAGGAGTTTTGCCTGCTGCCGGCTGCAAGAAACTCAGGCAAAACCACACTATCATGATAGGACCCACTAACATTTAATGTTTTCTTTTCATCGGCAGCCGCATAGAAGGAATGGGAGGCGTGAGAGTAGTGCTAGTGAACTTAGAAACGTGCATCTGCGCACTATCTGCCAGCGATTCACCACTCACCCGCTTCTCTTCTCTCTCTCCTTCTTCTCTCGCTCAAGATGACTAAGGGTGGTGTTCTTCAAAAGAGCAGTATTTGGCTTTGCTTGAATGGAGTTGAATATATAGAATGGAATCATCCTAGATTGATTGGTCCAGGATAACATGTGGTCATGGATGAGTTGGTTACAAGTACGTTGTTTGGTTAGATCTACGGAATGATACATTTGGTTGGTTTGTATGAGATGCTGCATTATTATGTTTGGTTGCTTAAAACATACATTTTAGTCGACATATTACGTAATAATTTGTAATAATAGTATGATTTATTTATAATTATCAATAAACTATGGTAACTAAAACATATATTTAGTAAACACCGCTAATCATAATTTAAGAGATCATTACACATCACTAAATAACTAATATAATAATTATGGTTGGCTAATAGTATCTAATTATAACTAATTCTAGATAATCTCATTAAAAAATGTAGTCTATAATCACTAATCATAAGTGGTTAATGGAGTTAAGAGAACTTGAACGGTGTTGGCATGAAAGATGATACAACACCATTATGGAATATTATCAAAAGATGTACCTATCTTTAATGTGTTCTTATAATTCAACCAACCAAACATGAACTTGTTAGATTCTGTATCATCTCATAGATATACCACTTGGTTCGAATCAGACACTAGCTAAGTGGCACAAGATATGAAGCATGCTTGGATCCAACGGGTGGACCATTTATACCCCCAAATATGAGGAGAAGAGTACTTATAGTTAATGAGACGCAACTGGCTTGGAATGTGTGCCAAGCCTTACTGGCCATCCACTATGGAAGTTGGTCACCATCTCACTTGTGTGAACACTCCAGATCGCTTTCTTGTGTCGGTTGGTGTCCAAAGACAGTTATGTCAGGAGTGGGCTTCATTTCTTTGGCCTATTGGGTAAAACTGGTAATTTGATGATTGCCATGCCAATCTAGATCTTTGGGTTTGATGTAGCACGGGCCAAAGAGGCTTCTGTGGGCTGGATGCCCCCAACGGGACAAGGTCTGGCCGACCATCCAAGGAGGGTGGCCGGCCGACTTTTGCCTTATTTTGGGATTGATGTTTATTTGGCCTATTATATTCATTTTTTTAGGAAAACTTAGTGAAATTAGTAACGTGTATTCTACGTAATAAAAAAACCTTAATGAAATGAATGTCTACAGCTACGCTAATGAGACTCTTATTTTTTTTTATTTTTTTGAAGCAACAGGAGTGAAAAATCCCCTATTGATTATTTTTTAGTATTATAGATCTGTCAAATACAAAAAACAGCTCAAGAGTATTCAAAAACAAACCAGAAGGAAAGAAAAAAGAAAAAATAAACCTCTATGCTAAAGATTGTAGCCATTCTTTGATATGTGGGAGGTATCTTGATTTCACTCTATATGGATAACTATGGCGAATTTCATGTTAAATTTTGCTTTGCATGCTTGCACGCCCAGGTGAATGTCTTTTCAGAGAGGCGCCAACGGCCTATGTCGGCACAAGGGACCTTCATGAGTTCATGATATATCGTCTCGACATCGTTAATGTCAGGTTGCGCTCCTGCGTACTTGATCTTTGAAGCTGAGGCGTGTAGTAGCTCCATGCTTTTGATCGAGTTGTTCGAGCTCTGAAACAACAATCTCACAAGCTGCATCTCCGCTTCCGTTCCACCGAAGCCGGTTATCTTCACTTCCTCTAGAGACTCCAACGCCACCTTCCCATGAATCTGCCACTTATCTGCAACCGCGTCACAGAAGCAGCTCCGTGTGGCCTCTTTTAGACAATTGTACACGTCAAGACGCAACGACGTCAAGTGAGGGCACCTCACGAGCAAAGCTGACATGCTCGCCACCAAGTGATGCTTCAGGTAGTAGGACGCTCGCACGGCCATGGTTCTGAGTTTGGGGAACGGCGCCTTCCCTTCAGACGTCAGGTTGACGAGCTCGTTCATGGTGAAGTCTTCACGGGGCTTGTGGCAAAGCTGTATCTCGACGTGCTCGACGCTCGGGCAACTTTCGAGAAGCCAGAGGCTGACGCCCATGTCGCGGTTGTACTTGCCGTGCATGTCCAGTTGGAGCAGGGAGAGACGGCGAACACTTGCGAGGTCATGGATGTCCAGGTCAGTCGGACTACCACGATAGTATTGCATGTTGACAATCTCCTCCAGTTTGGGCGCCACGACTCTTAGCAGCTTGTTGGTCGTGCCGTCTACGTACGGGCCGCTGTTGCCATGGATTTTTCGGTAGAAGAAGCAATAGGACTGCTCGAAGACGCGCAGGTTGGGAGCCGACACGTCTAGTGTTTGCAAGCGCAGTGCAGAAGAGATGACGAATTCTTCGAGCACCTCGGAGCGGAGCACCAGGTGACGCAGCTCTCCTGGGCCGCAGATACAAAGCCGGCGAAGGCGAGGGCAGCAGGACGACACGAAGTCACAGAGTGCGCTGCCATCGTCGTCCATCAACTCGCAGAAGAGCTCGAGGCTTGTTAGCGCTTCGTGCCTTGCCGCGGCGGTTGTAGCCGGGAGCTGGAGCATGTGGTTTGGGAGAAAAAGCGAGATGGATTCCGCCCTGCCATGTCTCGGTAGCTCGACGATGACGACCTGCTCGTCTGGCTTCGTAATGTCTAGGTCTAGCCCTTGGTCGAGAGTAATGTCCATGTCCACGGATCTGACGACGTGTCGCGCGGCGTAGCCAAGCCACGCGTTGAGCTGCTCCGGCGAGGCAAGGCTGCCCTTCCCCGTGAGCTTGATCTTGAGAGACTCCATGTGGTCGTCGCCGCGCTGGGCGAACACCCAGTCCACGAAGCCGGCGAAGTCGGATTTGCCGGC
>LAPY01002688.1:48053-59258 GCA_000970635.1 Eragrostis tef
TGGTGGTCGGAGGCCAAGCGGATGGACTTCGGATCAGGGGAGGCGCCGCCGGATAAGGCTCTGCGACGCGCCATTGGGCCACGTCGGATCGCGATGTTCTCCCCAACTCACTCCACTGGCTCTCGCGCTCCGCTCCCGGGCTCCCCTGCTTCCTGTCACGGTGTACCGGTGTGACGGCAATATGCGGCTTACCCGTCCCGTTCCTCGTGTCAAACTCGAGTTTTCACATGAATCTCACTCGCTGTAAAATTTACCGAAGAGAAAAAAAACGAACAGGCCCAAAAGTTCCCTTCATTGGGAACACACTTTAGCGAGGAGTAAAAATTCTTGAAAAACTGGTGGAAGGTTGCAACGACCAGAAGGGGGTGACGTCGATGCCTGTTCTGTTGTTTCTCGAGATGATTTGACGGTTCGCGTTCTCAGAGTTTACACGAGAGATTTGGTTCAAGAAGCATCGAGCATGGATAGGACAGCCGAGCAGTGTCTGCTCAGTAACGTGGGCAATTTCTTAGCCAAATGCGAGATGCGTCGATTTGTGGCGCTGATTCAATTTACCGTCAGAAAATCTGATCGTCTCGTCCGCTCCCTTCTTTGGAATTAGGCTTTATCTGGTTTTACTATTGATGATCTATTACAACATTTCGTAGTTACCCGCAGAATCTCCTTCATAAAAAGACTACGTTGTCACCGAGCAGCAAAAAAACAGACGAGAATGGTCTGGCATTGGCAAGCCACCAAACGAGGCTCCAATTTTCAGGAGCCTTCCGTGCTTATTCAGTCCAAATTTGATATCCTTGTGACAGCTCTCACTGGAATCCTTTTATTCGAGTAAATAGGGTGAAGTGTGCACAATGACATCAACAAAACAACACCAATCTCTCGCACAAATTCAAGAACGGTCCTGTTTGCATAGCTTCTGTTTGTTGTTGTTTTTTCTTAAAAACTTTTTAAAAGTTCTGCTAATTATTGTTGCTTTCAGTTCGTTCTCACAATCTACTTGTAAGATGTTACAAATCCTAATGTTTGACCCAATTCTTGATTATTTATGTGGATAAATTGGGAACCAATAAGCTGTGTCAAACTAAGCCTAAACCTGCTTAATGCGACATATGAGGCCAGTATACAATGCAGAAAGTTGCACAAATGATCAGCGAGATATGTACATGACAAGATCATAGGCCATCAGATTACAATTTTCCACGCAAAGCGAACCATTGGCAAGATGATATATCACAGATAAGTACAACAATGGCGGCACACCAAAACAATGATGTCGTTGCAGCTATTGGCCATCGACCATCTTGTTGATGAACTTGGGGATGGGAACCTCGTACCCGAACATGGAGATGTTGTGCGGCATCTCCGGCATCTTCGGCCCCGACGGCATCGGCGGGAACGATAGGTTCGCCAGCCCGGAGAAGTCCGGCATCTTCGGCATCTCGACAGGGAGGCCGGACGCCGCCCCGGGCTGCTGTTTCGCCACGGCGGCGAGGTCGGCCATCACCTCCAGCGGGATGCCGCCTGACGCCGCCGTCCCGTTCTCGGCCCCCGGCTGCTGCTGCTGCTTCGCCGAGGCGGCGAGCTTCGCCAGCACCTCCGGCGGGACGTTCACCGGCAGCTGGCCCTGCATCGCTGGCAGCTCGGCCAGAACCTCCGGCGGTATGTTCGGCGGCAGCTGGCCGCCCGAGGCCTGGACGTTGGCCAGCATCTCCGGCGGAATGTCGGCGGGGAGCTTTGACATCACCTCCGGCGGGATGGTGGCGGGAAGTTTTCCCAGCACGTCCGGTTGGGCTGCTGCCATCGTTTCCGGCGGGACGTTCACCGGAAGGTTGGCCGGAATGTTGGTTGGGACGTTGGCTGGAAAGTTGGCTGAAATGTTCACCGGCAGGTTGGCTGGGACGTTCTCCGGAAGGTTGGCCGGAATGTTCGCCGGCTGGTTGGCCGGAATGTTGGCTGGGACTTTCTCCGGAAGGTTGGCCGGAATGTTCGACGGCAGGTTGGCCTGAATGTTGGCTGGGACATTCTCCGGAAAGTTGGCTGGAATTTTCGCCGGCAGGTTGAACAGAATGTTAGCTCGGACGTTGTCCGGGAGGTTGGCAGGAATGTTCGCCGGCAGGTTGGCCGGAATGCTCGCCGGAATGGTGGCTGGAATGTTCGCCGGAATCTCGGCGAGAGGAGCTGTCGCCGGTGCACCAGCTGGCGACTGGCCGTTTGGAACCACATCTGGATTTTCAGCTAGGAGACGAACTGACGCGCAGAAATGTATGTTGATAGACAAAATGGCAAGGAAAGTCACGTAGCAGGGGTACCTCATCGTGACCTTCCCCTGGAACCTAAGATTCCAAACCCAGCAAATGGAGGTTGCAAACAAAAGCCGGTACATTGCTGGTCATGTATATACCAATCCAAATTAAGAAGCTGACGCTAAATTTGGTGAGGCGGTGATATTTGCCATGTGAAAGTTAAATGTCATCAGGCAACGAAAAATAGCAAAGACAGGACACAACAAGAAGCTAAATATGGAAATCAAATTTTGTCCTATTGAGCATACATAGTCAAGACTCAAGAAAAGATCGACAAATAATTTGGAGATAGAGGTTACCCCATGTGATTTCTAAGAGTTTGACTTTATTACTTCTCAAGATCAACCACAAACCGGCAGTTGAGAACAATTATTCAGCCTAGCCAAATAATAATAAAGGAAACAAAAAGGGGTTGTTTGGATGCTGCCTGCCAGCTCGCGCAGCAAGGCACACATTGCAGTCCCAGGCGTCAGATATCGGACACCTGGGCGTGTCAGGCATTTTGGCCAGGCCTGCATCCAAGCATGCTCATACTGCTTGTGGTCTTACAAGGAAGAGAACAATTTCTTCAAGATCAAACCAACACTTCACAGTTTTACAAATATTTAAATACATCAGCATCACTTAGTCCTACCAGGCAAAATAAAGATTAGTCATCATATTACTTGTGGTCCAATAGATGAACAAATAAAAGTTTTAGGTTACAATTACTTCTGGGTTGGCAGTGCCTCGCTCTCACAGAGCCCTTACCTGCGGGAACTCTAGCATAATTGCATCCCACTATTTATATTTAACCATGAAACCATCTGTACAGATTAGAGTTGGTTTGTTTGACAGTGCAGTTGAATTTTGGTCCTATACAGTCTTCAAAAACAATAAGCTGTTGAATTCTGGTCCTATAGTCTTTTAAAAAAAAAACACTGAAACCAAACCCAGAATCTGATTGAGCTGCAAAAGAAGCAATAAGCACAGCCAACTCCAACCTAAAACCACAAGACACTGAGACCCAACCAATTAAAGCATCTGTCATGGTTCATGGTTCAACATTTCAGATAGAAGAAAGGTATCTTACAGAAGCTATTAACAAAAAGTTAGCTCATGTCGGGAGAATGGAGCTTGCATCATTGGCTTGCATCTCCACGCCTTGATGCTCAACCAGATTATCTATCTGATTCTGATTATCATGGGTAGCAAGCTGCGTATCCACCTTTACTTGCAACTCTCGAAGGCCTTCCACCACCAAGTTGAACAATTCATCATATGTTGCTGCCTTTTCTGCCACTTTATAGAAGGACTTGCACAACTCATCAAAACGTTGTGCAGCAGGTGAATTGATCATATCATCAAATGAGCATGTAATAGACGTGTGGTTACGTTTTAAATCCTTTCTCCATCGCGGCAACACATATTTGGATGGCACTTCTTTAATCTTCATCAGGGCAAGTACAGAAATGATGTGGCTGCACAAGATTCCTCGAAATTCGAAATTACGGCACATGCATCTGACATCACATCCATCACTTTTAAACCAGACAGTGAAGTCCACACTAAGTTGTTGCTCCCCAATTTTAACATCTTGCACAACCTTGAATATATAAACTAAAAATTCCTGTCGCAGAAGAGTTGGATAACAGTATATTTTACCTTTTATCTGCTCCTGAAATTCTTCAAACTTTTTGATTGTATATACTAAACGGAACTGCTTCTCAATATCGTAATGAGTAATGCATGGTGTCACTTCTTGGACAGACTTGCGATCAGCATTACTTTCCTTCTCAACCATGTCTCTTATTGCATTGTTGTATTGCTCCAGGAACTGGTTCAGTGTTATTCCAGACCTGATATATCCATCAATAAAAGCATTGTCATATCCACACTCCTTTGTGCTACACATGCCAGCCCAAAAGGTGTCTTTCATATATGCCGGCACCCATTTCTTCCTATTAAAGTATAAACCAGTAAGAAAGTCGTAGTTTTGAAGGCCAAACTTGCCGATCATTTCCATCCAACCTTTTTCGAAATCACTTTCTGTCAATGATTCATAAACCACATTTGACAAAGTGATTTCAATATTCTCAAACTTTGACAATGCACATAGCTTTTTTGTAATCTTCTTCATGATATCCCACGAACACCATCTGTGACAAGCTTCAGGAAAAACATCCTTAGCAGCATCCTGTATTTCTTTGCATTGATCAGTAATTATGCCTTTAGGAGGTTTGTTTGACATGCAAGCTAACCAGGATTTAAACAACCATACAAAAGTCTTGGTGTCGTCATTCGAGAGTAGAGCACATCCTAAAATAATTGATTCACCATGATGATTTACACCAGTGAAAGAAGCAAAAGGTATTTCATAGTTGTTTGTGAGGCATGTAGAGTCAAATTTCACAACATCCGAGAAAGATTCATATGCAGCCCTACTTCTTGCATCTGCCCAGAAAACATTTCGCAATTGAGAGTCTTCATCAAAGTCCATCACATAGAAAAAATTAGGATTCTTGGACTGCATTCGGAAGAAGTATCGATATAACACATGGGCATCACCAGCACCAAGCTTCAACCTTCTTTTTCCCTTATAATTGTTTGGGCACTTGTTTTCACCAGCCTGGTGATTCTCAAAGCCTCCAGCTTGCACGTGAGTTGTACTAAGCTTCTTGTTTGCACGAACCTCTGATCTACCATTTGATGCTTGCCGACTTCTTTTAACACATGATTCAGGCTTCTTTTGCGATACAATGATCTTTTTCTCGTTTGGACAAAGGTCATGATTGTGCTCAAGTGTAAGTGAAGTTACGCGGAACTTACTGTCATGATCAAGAATGCAAAAATTTATTTTAGCTGGACACTGCACTCTACCGGAGGAATTCTTCTTCCATTTATTTTTGGAGTTATTCTGAGCCTTGCCCTGACGGCTGCAAGCAAGGGTGAAGTATCGCACTTTATTCTCTTCGATTTTGGAGCTTCTTCTGGTTATAGAAAATCCCGTCTTCCGAGCATATCTCTTATAGAATGCAACAGCATCATTCTCACTACGAAATATCATATCTCTCTTGGGCTCTATTAGTGTCGCGCCTTTCTCTGCAGCTTCATCATCAGAATCAGTCGGAACCTCCTCAATGACAAAATCATCCTCGTCAGGCACTGCTTGTAGGTCTGCATTATTTTCTTGCGCTGCATCTACAGATTCACTGGTTTCCATTACCTTAAAGGGTTAATTAAGAAATTAGGAGAACAAGTTACAACCAATGAACAATCTATAAAATCTCGAGAGAATTGTGACTGCAGCCTCGAAATACCTTGAATGACCGAAGAACTTATCAATGCACCAAACAATCTGTTGTCTGTGCTTCGATACACAATCGCATCCAGCAGCAGCAGAGACGGTTCCTGGTTGAGCTTCTTCTAGCACAAAAATTTCACTGTACGAAGAATGATAAATCAACAAATAGAACAACATCAACTTGAAATTACGAGTATTAACTACAGTCTTAGGATGCAGCAGGATGCCAAAATGGCAGCAAACGAACGACTTATCTTCTAGCACTGTGATCCCAGCGGTATATAACGAGATAGCAGGAAACTGACTAGCGTTCTTAACTCAAAAGACACAGAGCACCAATATTCCCCATTCTGCAGTACCAGTCTACCCCCTTTGATGTTCTGATGTATCAGTCTACAACTACGCGGACCCAGATAGCCCTAAATGAAAACAAAATATCTTCTTTCCCTCCGTCGAGCAACAAAGAAAGGATGGAACCTTTCCCCACAATCAGAGAAACACACCTGCATGGGATGAGTTCATCGGCCGCGTGGGGCGTCCGGTCGCCGGGATCGCTCACTGGCGGCGCAATCTAGCCAAGGGATCCGGTGATGGGGGATCCTAGGAGGTGCTCAAATGCGCCTCCGGAGGAGCGAGGAGCGCCGGGGAGGTGCGACCGCGGCGGCGCCGGGAGGGGCGCAGCGGCGGGGTGGATGGTCGGTGCGCGAGGCGTGCAGCGAACGGCAGACCTCAGTAAACCCAAGTTGACGCAAAAGATTTCAGCCCATTAAATCGATTCAAAGGCTACGGTCCAACAAACGTGCCACGCCATGTGCTTTTTTTCTGGGCCCGCTAGGATGCTTTGAGCCCACGGACAAACAATGCAACACGCCTTTCCTCAATCTGGTCAGCTGCGAGCTGCATTTGGCTCAAGAAAAAAAAAAAAGCTGCGAGCTGCATTCTCCTAAAAAAAAGAAGAACTGCGAGCTGCATGCGATTCAATAGGAGACCTCTTCTTGCGGGGATCATCGCGCAGATCAAGCAACTCCTATTCATGATAAAAAAAAAAACTCCGATTCACCATGCGATCCTGCTTCAAGTTCATCTCGTGTTGTCGTTATATCTGTCGATCTATGGTCTTTGTTGGATAAAAAGGATGATGGAGCTCTTCAAACTTCAGAAAATTCAAAGTTAAGATGATATGCTGTGTCTTCTATTTCTTGTTCGGTTCACCACTGCACTCTAGCCGTGAACTGAGTGACCACTGTCTTTGAGAACGGTCATGGTGTTGGCTGGGATTATGAATACGTAGCATAAGGATTTACAATACTCATTCTCTTGTGCTATGCCACTTGCTTCAGCCGGCACGAAACCTTGATTATATTTCGGGAATGAGCCAAAATTAAGGAATCAATTTTGTTTAATCCAGGCTCTAACAGCGTAAGTTGAACAGAGCTTCTACCTGTATTATTGGTTTACTCCAACCAGCATGTTACCTATTAACCCAGGTATTACTAGCAATTCTACCGAGTGTGTATAGAACCAGCAGTAAGTAGATTGAACAGAATGGCTCTGAATCCAAGGAAACAAGTCACTGAAAAAGCTTTACCAGAGCACACAAGCGTCATTGGTAAAATTCAGGAGACAAAAACATGCAAGTTTAAAATCAGGAGACAGAAACACGTCTGAGCATTCAGAGAGCGTGGCAGAGAAAATCATTAATAGCATCACGGATAAAATCTCCAATAATTTCGCAAACCAAAAGCCCGCCATATTTGACGAGGAAACGGTCTGTAGTCAGGTGAAGAAGCTGTTCAGTTAACAGAATAAGAAGTCTGTCTATCACGTTTTGGGCAGTGGAGAGCCTCTCATGCTTTACAAGACACCATCACACCCGCACACACGCACAAACAACTCTTCCTGATGGATCTGTGATGGTTTCATGACCCTTCATAGCTAGTGATGTTCGTGCGTAGATGCCGACGTGCAGTACGAGACCCCGTTCTGGGTCTTCAGAGTGGCTCGACCACCACTTCCTGACGATGGTGTGCTTCATCAGTCACTATTTTTGCTAGGGCAATGTTACAACTAGAAGAAAGATATCTTATGTCAGAACTACTGGCAAATATTCAGCTGTACATGCCAGGAATGGAGCTTCATCATCACATCTCTACATCTTTATGCTCAGCAGGAGCTTTCTGATTATCATGGAGAGCAAGCTGCGCATCGAAGTCTCGAAGGCCATCCATCACCAAGTTGAACAAGTCATCAGATGTTGCCGCCTTCTCTGCCACTTCATAGAAGGATCTGCACAACTCATCAAAGCGTCGTGGAACAGGTGAATTGACCACATTATCATAAGAGCATCTGATAGATGCGTGACTACGGTCCAAATCCTTTCTCCACCGCTGCAGCACATATTTGGAGGGCACTTCTTTGAACTTCATTAGAACAAGTACAGAAATGATATGGCTACACAAGATTCCTTGAAATTCAAAATGACGGCACATACATCTAACCTCGCATCCATCTCCATTGAGCCAGACAGTAAACTCCACAAAAAGTTGTTGTTCCCCCAATTTAACATCTTGCTCTACGCGGAAAACATAAATTGAATTTTCTTGTCCCAGAAGAATTGGATAGCAGTATATTTTACCTTTTAGCTGCTCCTGAAATTCTTCGAACTTTTTGTTTGTATATAATAGTTGGAATTGCTTCTCAATATCATAATGAGTGATGCATGGTGTTACTTCTTGGAAAGACTTGCAATCAACACTTTTTTCCTTCTCAACCATGTCCCTAACTGCATTGCTGTATTGCTCCAGAAACTGGTTCAGTGTTGTTGTAGGCATGACACACCCGTCAAAGAAAGGATGCTCACATTCACACTCTTTACTGCTACACAAGCCAGCCCAAAAGGTATCTTTCAAATAAGCTGGCACCCACTTCTGCCTGTTTACATATAACCCAGTGAGCCATTTGTTATTCTGAAGGCCAAATTTGCCAATCATCTCTACCCAACCTTTTTCAAAATCACTTTTTGTCAATGATTCATACACCACATTCGACAAACTGATTATAATATTTTCAAATTCTGACAATGCCCGGAGCTTTTCGTGAATCTTCTTCATGATATTGCACAAACGCCATCTGTGATAACTTCCAGGAAAAACCTCCTCAGCAGCATCCAGCATTGCTTTGCACTCAACAGTAATGATGCCTATTGGTGGCTTGTTAGACATGCAAGCTAACCAGGATTTGAACAACCATACAAAGGTCTCAGTGTCATCATTTGACAGTAGACCACATCCCAAAATAATCGATTCACCATGATGATTTACACCCATGAAAGAAGCAAAAGGTCTTTCATACTTGTTTGTTAGGTATGTAACGTCAAATTTCACAACATCTGAGAAAGATTCATATGCAGCCCTACTTCTTGCATCTGCCCAGAAAACATTTCGTAACTGTGAGTCTTCATTGAAGTCCATCGCATAGAAAAACTTAGGATTATTGGATTGCATGCGAAAGAAGTATCGTTTAAGCACATGTGCATCTCTGGCACCAAGCTTCAGCCTTTTTTCCTCTTTAACTTCTCTTTGGTTTTTGTCTTCACCAAATTTGTGATTTTCATGCCCTCCAACTTGCATACGAGAAGAACTGAGGTTCTTACTTGCAGGAACTTCTACTCCACTGTTTGAAGCTCGTCTTCTTTTACCACATAAGTCGGGTTTATGTTGACAGTCAATAATCCTTGCTTCCCTTGGACTTAGACTGTGATTGTGCTCAAGTGCAAGTGAAGTTAGCCGGTACCTGTTTTCCTGAGCATATCGTGAGAAATTCAGTTTAGCTGGACATTTCATTTCATTGGAGGGACTAGGCGTTGGTGTATTTTTTGGAGGGCCCCATCTGCTGCAAGAAAGGGTGAAGTATCGCAATTTTCCATTCTCTAATTTGGAGCGTGCAAGTTTTACATCGAACCCATTCTTCTGAGCATACCTCTTGTAGAATGCCATAGCATCATCCACACTATCAAACATCATTCCCTTCATGGGCTCAATGATTTCTGTGTGTTTTCTGATGCCTTGGCCATCAGAAACAGTTCCAATCTCCTCAGTTACAGAATCATCCTTGATGACCACTATCTGAAGGTCTGCAGGATCTTGCATCTCATTAATGGCTAGGACATCAGAATCAATTCCAACCTCCTCAACTAAAAAATCATCCTTGCCAACAACTCTCTGGAGGCCTGCAGCATCTTCTTGCATATCATCTGGGGATTCAATGATTGCCATTACCTAAAAGAGTTAAAAGAATTAAGAGAACCAAGTGAAAAAATCTCGAACGCAACTGTTACGTCAGTGGTCAGGACATATAGCTTCGATAATGATAGAATCTTGAACCCACCAACTTACAGTGGAAAAATTATAAAGAAACCAACGGATCTGATTTTTAGCTTCAATGTAAATCATACTTGGCAGAAATGTTGATGGTATGTGACCCAAGTTCACTCTGCAAAGAATATGATGTACGAACTGGGGACGTAGCAGCGCCTATCTAGTAGGAAACCTATGTTGCAGCAAAGGAACAACTTATCTTTAATATAACACTATAGATCTGGGTGAAATCAATCTAAGCATTGTAAGCTCCAAACATACCCACATAGAAAAGCAAGTGGTGAAACTAATGTGTACCCACTAACCAGGGCCAGTCCCTAGGTCAAGCAAGAAAGGTCTTTTATCTCCAAGTGGACGTTGCATATAGAGACAACTGTTCATATATTTTGACAAAATGCACCACAAAAGCTTAAAACCACTTGTTGAGCATCGGAAAATAATAAGTAATACATAAAGTAAAATACCCTTTTTTATTTCATAAGACACATTTGTTCAGTCATGAAGACCAAAAAAAAAACAAGAATGAATACATTCAGGGTAGCGAACCATACACATGCCATCTCAAACTGCCCTGCTAAAATATAAATGCAAGCGTACACTAACAAAAAATAAATAAAAATCAATGGTGGTAACCAAAGGGCTCTAACCAGTTTGTAAGAAAGAAAGATGAAAACCAGAGCAGTTTAGGACTAAAGGATATGCTATTCCTTCCTGTTCGTTTAGGACTAAAGGAAACTTTAGGACTACAGGAAACGAACAATCAATGCTACAGTAACCATCGTCTAATCGTGGCTTAATTGCTCTCATTAGATTCGTCTCGCGAATTAGCACAGTGTTCTGAAATTAGTTTTGTAATTAACTTTGTTTAATACCCTTAAATAGCAAGATTCTCTGCCCTAAACTTTAGTCCTAAACGAAATGAACACGCCCTAATTCCAAGTCCCAAAGCTAGATCAGACATGAAAAAACAGAGCTGTTGGTGCATGATGGATGGGATATCTTCTTTGTCTCCCTGGGATTCCTGCCTATGTTAATTAAGACCAAAATGGGTGATGCGTTGGACCTGGTATACTTCACCTCGAAACAAATAAACTAAGTTTTCATCTTCTCAACAGCACCTTACTTTGGGCTTCCGCTAATCATCTAATGGGCAAAAGGCACAGCTAACCCTACTGTTAGTAGCTAACGTGGGCTGCTGTCAGCTAGGGCCCTGGTCCTGACCTTACCCCAGGCCGGGCCTGGC
>LAPY01002689.1:24148-43213 GCA_000970635.1 Eragrostis tef
CCTGGTGCCATGCGGCCCGTGCCCTTTTCCCTCGGCGTCACGACGTGCGCTAGTGGGTGGTCTGAGCGTGGCGTGCGCGCGGACGGGATATATATATATATATATACTCCTATGCCTCATGCCAATATGCAAAGGGTAAAACGCCATGGCACTGGCCGCACGTATCACTGTCGCACGATGTTCTAGGTTCGACGCCGGCGCTCGTTCGTCGGTGCGCGGCGACGTGCAGAAGGCTCGCTCCTCCTGATCCAAGGGCCAAGGCCGTCATGGCACGTTGGCTGCGTGCCTGCGTGCGTACGTACGTCGTGCTGGCGGCACGGCTGGTACAGAGCTTAACCAGGCAACATTTTGCGAGGTTCACGATGGGTAGCTTCTGATGTAGTACATTTTGCGAGGTTTAAGCCTTTGAGTACTACTCCTCACAGCATGTTGCAGAAACAAAGTACGTACGTTGCAATTTCTCATATTTCAGTAACTCAAATAGAGAAATTATAGACGGCTGAAATATAGTAGCATCTCTTTTTTAACAACGAAAAATATGCTATTCATCTAAGAATCGTTTTTCACGTGACGTGCCTTTTGTGCACGTTCACGCATGAAGTCCGCAGTGTCACGCACGGCACTCTTATTCTTTGTTTTTCGTTTTTTTAGGCGCTTATTCTTTGTTTTTCTGACTGAGAGAAACAAAAGGATAAGTGCACGGCTAGCGGGCGGCCCAACATACTTTCGGCCACGTCCCTCTTTAAACGCCGTGGGCTCACCATTCTAAGCCATGGGTCACTTGATCAGCACAAGCCCAATCTTTCGCGCTGCGCTAATCTCCCAACAGGCCCGTGACGAGAGCCCAAAACTTGCAGACGGTGAGAGAGAGAGAGGAACACGGAGGGCGGAGTGAAGCGGTCAGCAATGGAGAAGTCCCGATTTAGGTCGCTGGTGAACGCCGACGACGTTGCCTCCATCAGGCAGAAACAGCACCTCATGTGAGCCCCCTCTCCCCTCTTCCCTCCTTCCACGGGATCCCGTCGAGTCCTGCTCTGATTTCAGTTCATTTGTTCCCAATCCATCAATACTGCCACTGTGACCGCGACCAGTCGCTGTGCCATGTATACCGACCTCGGTTTGTAGTATTTAAACTGATCAGAATCAACTTGTGCTTGCTTGACTGATGAGGGTCAAGGTTAGGGCTGGCTGAAGAGCAATGCTAAATTGCTAATTAGCTCCCATGCCATAAGGAGTTCCAAACTGTGGATTGAGTATTGATGTGAGAGTAAACTTGGACGAACCTGATCCTTCGCCTTCTCAGGTGGGAAGCCTATAAATTGAAATTTGATCTGACTAAATCCAAGTTTCACTTGTGCTTAAGCGCGTTTACATCATGGTTGCTTAGGCCGTGTTTTTTTTTTGAACCAGCTTAAGCCGTGGTTGGTTGTGCACTTTGTCGATTTTACTCAGATTTGTACTTTAAATGTGGGACGCGTGTCGATAGTATTTTATTTTAGAATCACTCATGTCTGTAAGCGTAGTGGATAAACCAAATTGTTCCAAGTACCAAAATATTGTTTTACTACAGAAGCATATGAAAGGAACCCTTTTACACCTGCATAGGTGCCTGTCGGTTATGAAGTTAAACTTCAATTACCTTACTTATCCTTTTCTGTGCAATTCCTATTCTTAAAGCGGAATGATTATTGCTTTTTGCTGTTTGTGGGATTTTCCATTTCGAGTTTTGTTTATGGGATATTTGAGTAATATAATTGGGCCATTGGCCACTATTCAGAAGAGTCACATGAGTTCTGTAGAACTACAAATAGCACCTCCAATGGTCCAGAAGCACTATTTAAAGGGTTTAAGTTCCTTATCTTGCCGTATTGTTGTCATAAGAAACTCGTGGTTCATGTGGGGTCACTGGGCATACATCAACTAAAGATGTTCCTAACTGCGATGTTCATGATTAATCTAATGGTAAAAGCATAGCAATTTACAGCAGTAAATGTATATTACAGATAGAGTAAAATGCATCAATGGCCATTGTACTTGTTCGCTTGTGTCGATTTGGCCATTGTACTTAACTAAACGCAAATTGTGGCCACTAATCTCGTTGGACTGTGCCAATACAGCCATTATTCTCAGAACCTTGCGTATCTGGATGACGTGGCATATGTATTGCTACGTATAGTATTATTTCCTCCAGGAAGTACAATAATGTTACAATAAGCTTTTGTATCTCGTGCAATAAAGATTGACCAATTGTTAGAAAGGAAACATGCAATAAAACTACCTTGTGCATAAAACGATACATATGTATAGGATATATTGGAAATACTGAAGATCGGAGGTGGGTGATCTACAAGACGTTGGGTTGGAGTCATTGACTTTGAACTGTAGGTATGTATATGTTGACGATCCACCATGGCTGGCCGGATGTCGTGGGTCACTGGTGAATGTTGTTTGTTCGCCCGTGCTGATCTTCGGCCGTCGCTGCTCGTCGATACGAAGCAGCAGGTCGCAGCTGCCGTGTCATTGGCCCAACAAAGCAAGGCCGCCGTACACAATTTGCTTGTTGCCGGCACCTCGAACACTAGTTAGACCTTGTTGTCTGTCGATCGCACGGCAGCAAATTGATTCTAATTGCCTCTCTATGCTTCTACCTGAGTGAATACAAATGGAACTAAATCATTTGGAGAGGGATAAATACAAAAGAGAAGGCGTTGCATTCTTGCCATGCTGGAGTAAACATCCACGTCAGACATCGTATGCTGTTATACGTATTATTCTGTGAATAATGGCCGTATTGACACGGTTCAGCGAGATTAGTGGCCGCGATTTACACTTTCTTAAGTACAATGGCCAAATCGAAACGATCAAACAAATACAATGACCATTGATGCATTTTACTCTTGCAGATATTTGAGAAGCTCATTTGGTATGTTATAGTTACTTTTGCTTCTACTAATTTCTCCATGCCAATGGTTGACTCACATTGCTCATCAAACTGATTTTTTGTACTGCAGTTTTTGGAGGTTATTCGGCTTGAGGGACACAGTCTCTGCCATGATGAAGTTGCTTTATCAAGAGATATGTATCTTCTGCAGGTATATTTGCAGGCTCTATTAGTTTTCTATAGTCTTTGCATAGTATGTTATTGCATTGGCCTCACAGGACTATATGGCGTTTTACAGCTATGCAGCGGCGTTGATGAAAATGCAGCTGGTGCATGCGCACAGCTTGTCTTTGCACCCATTGATGAATCTTTTGATGATGATGCACCGCTGCTACCCTCAGGCTTCCGTGTTATACCTCTGGATGCCAAGACGGTTAGTGCAACAGATTTTGTACTTGTAGAATTACTTTCCTTTTTTACTTGTTGCATTGGTCTTTGTGATGGACTAAAACTAACAGTGGGTTAGTACAATGCAGGATCCGCCTTCAGGCACCCGTACGCTTGATCTTGCTTCTACTCTTGAGGTTGGCTCCGGTGCGACTACCCGTGCTTCCAGTGACGCGTCAAACGCCAGCAACACCAGATCAGTCCTTAACATTCCTTTCCAGTTCTCGTATGAAAACCACCTTCAAGAAAGCGTTGCAGCAATGGCCAGGCAATATGTCAGAACTGTGGTGGCATCGGTGCAGAGAGTGGCCATGGCAATAGCCCCCCTCCCGTATCGGTGGGCAGCTTGAAATGAAGCGAACTCCAGGATCTCCTGAGGCGCAAACACTTGCAAGGTGGATAGGCAGGAGCTACAGGTAAAAAACTCCCTCCATCCTGAATCTGATTCACAATTTTCTGGAACATTTAGAGAAGTGACAGCATCAATCGTGCAGCATATAGTAATTTGTTTGCATTCAAATTTTCCAGGTTTCACACAGGAGCTGAACTCCTTCGCACAGAGACCCAATGCACAGACTCTTCCTTGAAAGCGCTGTGGCAACATTCAGATTCGATCATGTGCTGTTCCCTGAAGGTCAGTAATGTGCTAGCTTAAGCGCTGTCATTTCATGCTCTAGGCATCATGTAGAATGGTCCTGATGAAAGTTCTATCCAACCATGCATCAATTTAGGCTGCTCTCGTGTTCACCTTCGCCAATCAAGCCGGCCTTGACATGCTGGAGACGACGCTGATTGCTCTCCAGGACATCTCACTGGAGAAAATCCTCGACGATGATGGTCGGAAGGCACTCTGCACTGAGTACCCCAAGATTATGAAGCAGGTACATTATTTTCAATAGCCTTCTAGGTCAAGTTGCTTCTGACCATCTTTGCAACGATAATGACGCCGTTTCTTATCAGGGTTTCGCGTACCTTCCCGGTGGCGTCTGCGTGTCAAGCATGGGTCGGCCCGTGTCGTACGAGCAGGCGGTGGCGTGGAAGGTCCTGAGCGACGACTGGTTAACGTGGGCACACTGGTTCCAGCCGAGCCCGCGCACTGGACACGGTCCCTCAAAGTATTTTGGGGTGTGTTGTAAACACTTTCTTCTTCTATTAATGAAATGTACGCAGCTCTCCTGCATGTTCGAGAAAAAAAAGCATTAATTTGTTTCAGGTTGGGCTCCAGTATTTATCTGAGTATCTATCTGGTGGCAATGGGCAACAAATTAAGGCAAGGAGCAGTTGTGGATGTAGACTCACTGCCGTATGGCAGCATTTTTGGCGTCGCTGCCTGAGTGAGACATGTTTTAATGTTTTGCACTGTCAGCCTCGAGAGTTTTTTTTTTTGTTTGCTCTTATAGTTTTGTTATTAAGTTAATTCCACGGTAGACGAGCTGATAGGAGGCCCATGTGTCTTCTTTCTTGAATAGGAGACAGAAGTTTGAGTTAACTTCTAGAATAATAAATAATGTGCTATTTTCAAGTAATAAACCGTTAAGTCCCTTATTATGTAAGTGACTTGCTAGTATTAGCATTATTGGCTCAATGTTGTTAGTTTGACATAAGGAAGCTTCACATTTTCCAAGATGTACCTGCCAAGTTCTAGAATTTTATTGATTACTTATTAGAGATAAAAAGCTAAACATCATGAATACCTCTACTTCTGATAAAGTACTTATGGATACTTGGTGGATCAGAAAGTTCGAAATGGGGAGTTCTGCCTTATTGTTGCTTATATTGGTAGTCTGTTTTGTGGAAATTGAAGTTAAATAGAACATTGAGTGACTTGACTCAGTATACTTAGAACCATAGAACGTGACTCATCTAAGCTATAACTTATTCGTTTTATGCCTTCACCGTGGTTGCTTTTTGTGTATATCTGAACCCTCATGCTGGATGTTTTTTTCTGTCACTGAGTCAAACTGAGTTTAGTTAGAAGCCATATATACTGTTAAGTGTCAATTGGATGTGCAACAGTGACTTCAGCGATATGCCCGACTGTTCCACGATACATGTTGCATTTCCCAGCTTTGTGGTTAATATTTCTGTAATTTAGATGTGAAGCGCTGCATCTATGCAAGATTCTGCTTTGTGAATATTGTAGATACATGCATTATTTTGTCATCCTTTAATCCAAGCACTTGCCAAAAGTAGAAAAACAAATCCCCTCTGTTCATTCTGTTTAGCCTGTTTTTATTTGTCAGATGCATTGAAGATGGATAAGCAGTTTCTCTAGATAACATCTGGAAAATGTAATACAAGAATATAAGAGTCAGCATAATAATTTGTAGTTATTAGTCTCTGTGTTGTTCATCTTTTTTTAGTGCAGCTCTCTCAGTTATGGCCGTGTAGTCCAGATCTCGTTTCTGACCCCACCTTCTAGGCTTTGGTGGGTGGATGTACCTTAATTTAACGCAGCAGTTCATTTAAAATCCATGAGAACATTTAGTCACAGGTTGAGCAGGCTTGTAGCAATGTTCCCGTGTTCTCATCGCTCGTGCTGTTGTAATTACGAGTGCCCATACAAATGCCTTTCTAACGTCCATATGTAATTCACAGAGGCTTCAACGATGCTGTCAATGGATTCCCGGATGATGGTTGGTCGCTGATGAGCAGTGATGGCGCTGAGGATGTTACCTCTGCTATCAGTTCATCTCCAAACAAACTTGTTGGATCTCATGAAAACTCCTCCCAGCTGTTCTCTGCGATTGGAGGTGGCATCTTATGTGCAAAGGCATCAATGCTGCTACAGGTTCTTACTCATAATCCTCCTAGTTTTTGTTAAGACAACAATACTAGTTGCGATTTTTATTTGAAGTTATCCTAATCAAGGCGTTATGAACTTGTTAGCATATTTTAGAACGCGCCACCCTCTTCTGGTGCGATTTCTGAGGGAGCACCGCTCTGAATGGGCTGATCCTGGTGTCGATGCTTATTCTGCTGCTTTGAGGGAGTCCATATGGAGTTCCTGGCCTGCGAGCAGTGGTTTTATGGGCAGGCAGGTTATACTGCTACTTGCTCACACCTTAGAGCATGAAGAGGTTTGATCCTGTTAATTTTGCATCTGCTAATTTCCCATATGATTGATTGATATTTGTTCATCAATTGATTCTTTACTGCATTTTTTGTGTATAACAGTCTACTCGCTATCGCTGAGGAGAACCTGGCAGAGTTTCTGTCCAAAGCAACTGGAACTGCTGTCGATTGGGTGCAAATGGTTGGGATGAAGGTAATGCATTTGTTGGGACAAAAAGAAAGAATTGTGCCATAAGTTGGTTAGTTGATATTTGTGTTGTCTAACTTGTTTAAGCGTATATTCCTTTATAGCCTGGTCCGGATTCCATTGGAATCATTGCCATTTCGCACAATTGTAGTGTGTAGCAGTCTGAGCTTGTGGCCTTGTGAGCCTTGAGCCCACAAAGGTTTGTTTTTGTTCACACTTCTCATCACATAGCTTTATGTTTCCATTCAGTGGACATGTCCTAATACACTACTCCATAGGTCGCGGAGACCTTCAAGGATTGCCCCTCTTGGTATCGTGACTGCCGGTGCGTGGATGTGCTACATGTTATCCCCACTGGTAATGGTGGAACTATCGAGCTTATCTACATGCAGGTATGTATCCTCTAACTAGTTAAAAGATGCTACATCATTTGAACACTGTCTTCTATGTTGCCTCTAGCATGACTTCCATCCGATTTTGTTAGACTTATGCGCCGACAACTTCTGGACACTCCGTTACACTAGTGGTCTTGAAGATG
Source organism: Eragrostis tef (assembly GCA_000970635.1). Lineage (NCBI taxonomy): Eukaryota > Viridiplantae > Streptophyta > Magnoliopsida > Poales > Poaceae > Eragrostis > Eragrostis tef. The sequence goes on from LAPY01002689.1 coordinate 31,277, forward strand.
GCAGTCTTGTGGTATTGTTTCTTTTCTTTGCTTGCTCTGTTACACTAGTTGTCATCATTTATGTTGACCTCTCTGTCAATTTCTGTTGGCTGAATTGAAACAGTTTTCTTGTGGTTATTGGCTCAGTGTTATATAGACACATAGTTGTTGCTATCTGCTTGTTTTTTTCCGGATAATGTTTCTGCCCCGAGTTTGTAACTATTGTTCACTGTTTTTTTCTGTAGATCTGCGAGAGGTTACTGACTAAATTGACTGGAGGTCCATCAGGACCCATCACTCCAAATTTTGTCGGAGCCAAGGTGCTTCCTAGTCGCTATGTAATTTGACCGTTTGAAGAAGGCGGCTCCGTGATTCATATTGTGGATCATGTTGATTTGGATGTAAGTGACACCAGTATTTCCCGTTCAATTTGGAGTCTTGAAAAACATCTGTCGCTGTGCATGCATCTAACTAGTTTAATCATCTTGTAGGCTTGGAGCGTACCTGAGGTCCTCAGGCCGCTCTATGAATCCCCTAAGATTCTGCACAGAAGATGACAATTGCGGTATGTTATTACTCAATATTTCATTGGCATGAAGCATCTGGTTCTGGTTCTGCCACCACTGGAGGAGTGATGATTGCTGATTTCCATTGTACAGGCACTCCGTCACATTCGGCAAACTGTGCATGAGTCAAGTGGGGAAATGCCTTATGGAGGGGGGCGCCAGCCAGCTGTTCTGAGAACATTTAGTCAGAGGTTGAGCATGTTTGTAGCAATATTCATGTGTTCTTGTCGCACGTGCTGTCGTAATTATGACCCCATACAAATGCCTTTCTAATGTCCATATGTAATTCACAGATGTTGTCAATGGATTCCCGGATGATGGTTGGTTGCTGATGAGCAGTGATGGCGCTGAGGATGTTACCATTGCCATCAATTCATTTCCAAACAAACTTGTTGGATCTCATGAAAACTCCTCCCAGCTGTTCTCTGCGATTGGAGGTGGCATCTTATGTGCAAAGGCATCAATGCTGCTACAGGTTCTTACTCGTAATTCTTCTAGTTTTTGTTAAGACAAATGAAGCATCTGGTTCTGGTTCTGCCACCACTGGAGGAGTGATGATTGCTGATTTCCATTGTACAGGCACTCCGTCACATTCGGCAAACTGTGCATGAGTCAAGTGGGGAAATGCCTTATGGAGGGGGGCGCCAGCCAGCTGTTCTGAGAACATTTAGTCAGAGGTTGAGCATGTTTGTAGCAATATTCATGTGTTCTTGTCGCACGTGCTGTCGTAATTATGACCCCATACAAATGCCTTTCTAATGTCCATATGTAATTCACAGATGTTGTCAATGGATTCCCGGATGATGGTTGGTTGCTGATGAGCAGTGATGGCGCTGAGGATGTTACCATTGCCATCAATTCATTTCCAAACAAACTTGTTGGATCTCATGAAAACTCCTCCCAGCTGTTCTCTGCGATTGGAGGTGGCATCTTATGTGCAAAGGCATCAATGCTGCTACAGGTTCTTACTCATAATCCTTCTAGTTTTTGTTAAGACAACGATACTAGTTACCGTTTTTATATGAAGTTATCCTAATTAAGGCGTTATGAACTTGTTCCCATATTTTAGAATGTGACACCTGCTCTTCTGGTGCGATTTCTGAGGGAGCACCGCTCTGAATGGGCTGATCCTGGTGTTGATGCTTATTCTGCTGCTGCTTTGAGGGCTAGTCCATATGCAGTTCCTGGTCTGTTAGCTAGTGGTTTCATGGGCAGCCAGGTTATATTGCCCCTTGCTCTCACGTTAGAGCATGAAGAGGTATGTTATATAGTTACTTTTGCTTCTACTAATTTCTCCATGCCAATGATTGACTCACATTGTTCATCAAACTGAATTTCTACTGCAGTTTTTGGAGGTTATTCGGCTTGAGGGACACAGCCTCTGCCATGATGAAGTTGTTTTATCACGAGATATGTATCTTCTGCAGGTATGTTTGCAGGCTCTGTTAGTTTTCTGCAATCTTTGCATAGAATTTTGTTGCATTGGCCTCACAGGACCATATGGTGTTTTACAGTTATGCAGCGGTGTTGATGAAAATGCAGCTGGTGCATGCACACAGCTTGTCTTTGCACCCATTGATGAATCTTTTGCTGATGATGCACCACTGCTACCTTCCGGCTTCCGGTGCATTACTCTTTCCTTTTGTACTTGTAGCGTTAGTCTTTGTGGATGGACTAATATTAACTTTGGGTTGGTACAATGCAGGATCCACCTTCGGGCACTCATACACTTGATCTTGCTTCCACTCTTGAGGTTGGCTCTGGTGGGACTACCCGTGCTTCCAGTGACGCCGCCAACGCCAGCAACACCAGATCAGTCCTGACCATTGCTTTCCAGTTCTCATATGAAAACCACCTTCGAGAAAGCGTTGCAGCAATGGCCAGGCAATATGTCAGAACTGTGGTTGCATCGGTGCAGAGAGTGGCCATGGCAATAGCTCCCTCCCGTCTTGGCGGGCAGCTTGAAATGAAGCAAACGCCAGGATCTCCCGAGGCGCAAACACTTGCAAGGTGGATTGGTAGGAGCTACAGGTAAAACACTCCCTCTATCCTGAATACTGATTCGCAATTTTCTAGAACATTTAGAGAAGTGACAGCATCAATCAATGTATCAATTTATCCAGTCTGGATTGTATTGCTTGTTCAGTTGTGCAAACATAGTAATTTTGTTTTCTTACAAATTGTCCAGGTTTCACACTGGAGCTGAACTCCTTCGCACAGAGACCCAATGCACAGACTCTTCCTTGAAAGCGCTGTGGCAACATTCAGATTCGATCATGTGCTGTTCCCTGAAGGTCAGTAATGTGCTAGCTTAAGCGCTGTCATTTCATGCTCTAGGCATCATGTAGAATGGTCCTGATGAAAGTTCTATCCAACCATGCATCAATTTAGGCTGCTCTCGTGTTCACCTTCGCCAATCAAGCCGGCCTTGACATGCTGGAGACGACGCTGATTGCTCTCCAGGACATCTCACTGGAGAAAATCCTCGACGATGATGGTCGGAAGGCACTCTGCACTGAGTACCCCAAGATTATGCGGCAGGTACGTTATACTATTCAATAGCCTTCTAGGTCAAGTTGATTCCAACCATCTTCGAAACGCTAATGATAATGCCAACCTCTTCCTCTCCAGGGCTTCGCGTATCTCCCCGGCGGTGTCTGCGTGTCGAGCATGGGGCGGCCGGTGTCGTACGAGCAGGCGGTGGCGTGGAAGGTCCTGAGCGACGACGACACCCCGCACTGCCTCGCCTTCATGTTCGTGAACTGGTCATTCGTGTGAGACCATATGCACCCCCTAGTAGAGAGTCCGTCGTCGCCTAGTGGAGTGTTTGCAACTGTGATTTGTATCTTAAGAACCTTGTGTGTACCGCGTACACTGTCGCTTTTGCCTGTGTCATGACTACACACCCTGCTAGACCATGTTCTTCGTTGCTTTTGCTTGATTGCTAGTATCTATGATGAGAGGCCACCTAGTTTGCGTCTCAACTGGATCTTGGACAGGGTTTGTTTGGGTGTGAACTGGCAGCCGTGAATCTTGTTATGTGGCCCGCTTGCCGACCTCGGACGCTAACCGTCTATGGCACGGCACGGGCGGTCGTGACCGTGATAGCCAACGACGGCGACTGGTGCCGGCGGCGGTGGTTGCAGCCTCCTCCGTGGCAGGTTGGGACAGGCTCACTGAAAGAACGAGGGGAATCCGAGGTAGGCAACGCGCCGAGGGCACCTGGGAATGGTGACCGGCAGCCTAACCTCCGTCCCCGTCGTCAGCCGCTGGTGTTTTAATTGGCAGATCATTCGCGTTGTGTTGGCGCTGTCGGAGGTAGCCTGTCGGAATCCTAATGCGTTCTGGATGTAAAGAAGCAGTAACTTATGTCGTTTTTAACTATTATGTTTCGTCTTTCAGAATCTGTGCTGTGTCGATATCATATAGCTTCTACTAGCAACATTTTCACCGAAACATATAATCATTCTGTTATGTGCTGACCAACTGATGCAAGATGTTAGTTTTTTGAACCTCCGTCAATCTGCAATGCAACCACACTATGGTGTGAATATTGTCAACAAATCAAAATGTTACTTGTCTAGAAGGAATGATCATAAACTACTAAGAGCAACCCCAACAGATGCTGTATAATGGTGCGGTGCTCTAAAATCTAGGAATATAGAGCACCAACCCTCTTCAAAAGATGCTGTAAAAGGAGGTGGTGCTCCAAAATTTTTTGAGCATGTTATAAAACTCCCTTTGCAGCACCATGGGCAAGGGTAAAACTCCCCGTGCTGCAAATATGCACCACCAAGGGTGGTGCTGTATCCTCATGCTAGAAACATTCCGCCGCCTGTGCACACGCTGGCCCGCTGTGCCCGTCGCCGGACCGCCACACCCGTCGCTGGAGAAGACGACTCCGGCCGCCATCACGCGTTCCTGAGCCTCCTCTACCCTTTCTCTGGTTCGTCACCCCCAACCCGAAGGGCTCGGTGCCGTGCCCCATGCCACCGCCGTCGGAGGAGCAACCTCGTCGTTGCCGTCGATTTCTCCCTTTCTGGCGAGCGATTCTTCAATTCATCGCGCCCAGGGCTTCTCCTCCCTTACGCGTACCTCTCCGACTTGCTCCTTCCTCAATCCCGCAGTTGAGCTCGCCGAAAACGATTTCCACGCCATCTCACGCCGCCGGCCATGGCGGGAGCTCAAGGACAACTGCGCCACCTTGCCGACTACCGTGAAGCGCCGCCTTGCCTTGCTGCGCCGCGCCCCGTGCCCCGCCGTGCTGCGTCGTGTGTCGTGCCCCGCCGCGTCGCGCCATGCTGCGTCGCGCAGTGCTGCGCCGCATTGTTGTGCCGCGCGCCGTGCCCCGCCTTGCCTTGCCTTGGTGTGTCGTGCCCCGTCTTGCCTTTCTGCGCCATGCCGCACCGTGCTCCGCCCGCATGCCGTGCCTCACCATGTCGTGCTGCGCCGCCTTGCCTTGTTGCACCTGCGTCGCATCGTGCCATGCCGTGTCTTGCTGTGCCGCTGCGCGCCCGCATCACGCCGCGCCGCGTCGTGAAGCTGCCTTGTTGCGTTCAAGCTGCTCGATGGAATGGCTCAAGGAGAAAGACAAATACGAAGCACCAGTTTTACGGCATCTGTTGGAGCAGGGGACACATGATCTTCAAAACTGACCAAAAGTGGTGCTCTATAATTTGTCATGCCCATCCATAACTCTCCCTGGAAACAAATAGCATTGCATAACACTACTGGAAAACGGTATTTCCCTGTGTGCCAAAACCCGTCAATGAAATAGCAAAAACCGTAAGGGAAATTATCCCTGTGGGCGACCCGTCAGTCAAAAGCCGCCAGGAATACGACGACAGGGAAACAAAATTTGTCTGACGGGCAGCCATCAAAAATAGTTTCCCTGGCGGCAAGCTCTGTCGGCAAACACACAGGGAAATTTGTCGATGCCAAGCTTTTGCACATCAAAGCTGACGGAAGAAAACCGACATGGAAATAGCGTGGATGTGGGGAGGCGTCATCTGCCGCGCGCCGGGCGGAGGCAGCGCGGCCGTGGGGAGGAGCCGCGGCCAGGCGGAGGCGGCACGACCGTGGGGAGGAGGGGAGCTGCAATGCGGAGGCGAGATGCGGGGAGAGTTGCGCACTGGATAGGGATTGGGAGAGCAGGAGTCGGGTTAGGGATTTTGGAGAAAGTTTGTAGGACCCATCTGGCAGCGAATATTTTGCGCAGCAAACAAAGGAGGGAAGCCGAAATAAACCGGCGTGAACAATTCCGTTTTCCCGCTTGGTGGAAACATATTTTCCTGTGTGCTATCTTCCTGAGAGTTTCAATACGAGCTGACAAAGTAAACCATATTTCCTGTCCGTGTTCGCGGAGCCGACAGAACAATAAACATTTCCCTGTGTGTTGCCGCAACCACCGTCAAGGAAACCCATTTTCCTGTGTGGTATCAGGATACGCACAGTAAAATAATTGTTTTCCTGTGCGTTGCATCAAAACCGTCACGGAAATGACCGGCCGTCATGGAAATTTCGGTTTCCATTAGTGTAAGTTCAAGATCGTCTATAGGGCAGCAGGACCATTAGAACTACTGAGCGAGTGCATATTTAGTGTTACAAGCGGGTTAGGTGTCATCGTGTTACCAAACACGGTAGTATCTTTATATATTGATATAAAATTTCAACAAAAATATGAATTGATAGATTATGCAACTATCCATCGTCATGCAAAGATTGAGATGCAATTGATGCATAAGTAAGGAGAAACAAAAAAGATAAATCAGCCTGCGAATAGTGTGTTCATTGCATACTTGCAATCCGTTATTATTGACAGGCTGATTTCATTTTGGATGTTGCTAATTTTCAGGCGATTGAAAATAGGAGATTGTTTCACTCGACGTTCAAAGCCGTTTGATTAAGATTCAGCGGCTACAGTTGTGTTTAGTTGTATGTTGTCGTTGTTTATCGGGTGGCGGATCATAATGAACGAACGGAGCTACAGATCAAATGGTCCAACCATCGACTGAAACCAACGCCGTTTTTCAGTCGCCTGTACATAAGTAAATACGTTTCATTGGATGTTGTTGTTTCACTTCACAAAAAATTGATTTGCACCTCAATTATTTTGCATGATGGTACATAGTTGCATGCTATATCTATCCATATTTTTGTTGCAATTCTAGATACATGAGAGAAGACAGCTATTACGATTGGTAACACCGTAAACCTAAAGAGCTTGTCCACATGTAACACATGGAAAATTAAAAAAAAAAACCCTCAAGAAGTCACCTTGAGTTTGGTTGCGTTTAGGTTCATGCTGCTTTTAGTTTGATAGTAACAGGTCCCTGAGGTTGTTGAGTTGATCCATGGGGTCCGTCTTGAATCAATAAGAGTTTGTAAGTTAGGTGATAGTAGACTGCACAGCAGGAAATCACAGATATCGTCTTTTCTTTTAGATAAAAGGAAAAGGTTTCATTGACGACCAAAACAGGTTCAGCACAGTTAGTCTCAGCAGGACCCGGCTGATGTGATGGTCCATCAACAGTACTCGCTACATAAGTTGCCCTCTCATTCTTTCTACCGGCGGTAGTTAAGCTACTAAGTACATTTGAACTCGTCCCAGTCGCACGGAATCTCCGTCATCTTGGCCACCATCTTGTCTATGACTCCATCTAGTTTTTGTTGCACATCTTCCTCCATGTTCTGGCTGTGTTCAACATCCTCCTCCATACTTCCTTCATGCCCATCCATAACTCTCCCTGAAAACAAAAAGCATTGCATAAGTTCAAGATCGTCTATAGGGCAGCAGCCGTAACAATATTTAACACATTATTATTCTTGTAACTAATCCACCATCTCGATTCGTAATCCTGTCCAACTTGTTTATCAAAGAACTCAGAAACTGACTGCCACATCATATCAGCAACTATGCATTCAAAGAATAAGTGGTTGACAGTTCATTTTTCAGAGCAAAACAAGCAGGACCCATCCTGAACACTTCTTCTTTTGGCCATTGTCTCTAGTGAGAACTTTGATATGTGAGAGTAGAGACAAGAAGATTTGTATTCTCGAAGTGTGGATTGGTTGTGCTCCACCATAGGAATACAACATATAGAGATTGGGAACTGTACAATCTCTTTGACCCATAAAACCCAAACAGGGAGATCATCTGCATAACTGAACAGATTCAGCAATTCCAACTAGTTCAAGCCATTTGATATACAACCTAGCTATTGTCATCTGTTCTTCTAAACGTCATTATCGGGTACCTATTTTTTGGTAATTAAGGTAAAACGAATCTAATCCGAGACCCTGGGTCCGGATAGGAAGGGACGCGTGACATCTCCGACCCTCGTGGGTCCCACCAGAAGGTTCTCCGCTTTGCGAGGCCCCACGGAAAGGATGAACGGCCAGCTCCCGACCTGTCCCTGTAGGGGCCGCCACGTGGGGTCTATTGGACCCTCTCCGGGTCCTTCTAACCCCCATGGATCAGAGCAAGGACCGAAGAGAGAACGACTCCCGTCGCTCGACCTCTACGAGGCAGAAATCAGTCGAGCAACGCCACCGCGTCGTGACGGTTGGCTCGCAGTAAGCACCCGTGCAATTGGGTGCGCTTTATGACGTAAGCCTGCGCTCCTGCAAGCGGCAGAGCACGCCGTTACAATGCCGCCCTATGTAGAACAGAGAGGCAATAGTCGACAACAGGAACCAACAGGACTCGAACGCGACCCGCCTCGACTTGAACGCCGCCGACGTCATCGTCCTTGCCCGGGCGAGGAGGCTGCGGTGAAGGAAGAGGCGGGGGCCACTGCTCACGCACGATCACCCTTTTCTCTTTTCTTTTTCGTCTTTCCTCCATTGTGACCTGTCAACCCTTACCAGATAAAAGGAGGCGACGGGGCTCGGCGCGGGGGACCGAACTCTCACTTTATCATTCTCTATCGCTTCTTTCGCAAGACACGCACCACGCTCAGAGACTGGAAAGCTTCTCTCGTCAAGCTTGTAACCCCTGCTACGAGCAATATGAACTACCTCACCGCACTGTACGTAGGGCATTCTTACCTGAACCAGTATAACCACCGTCTCATTTCCCGTTCGTCAACAATCAACCCAGCGTAGTCTAAATTTACTAGTCGGTTGGTTTCTAAACACCGACAGCCATCATTAGGTTTGTCCCATCCCACACACCAGCAATAGATTTATTGTGTTTCTTTTTTTTTCTCGAAAACGTAGGAGAGCTGTGCTTCATTATATTAAAAAGAAATTTTTTGGGACAAGAACCCACACAACACACACACAACCCACACTCCACCCTTTCTAAAATTACATTCGCGCCTGTTTGTAGATGACAAACGACCACACGACACACTCCTAAACTATGAACCAGCACCCGTAATCGACAAAGACAAGAAGGTTAGGCCGCGTGCCCCAGCCATCTCCCAAATGCGCCTTTCATCGTGTGCAGTCATGAGTGCCCGATCGAGTTAAACTTGGAGCCAGTCCTTCAAACACGCACCCATTACGGTGAGTCCAAATGACCCAAGCTCCAAGCACGACAAACGAGTGGATACCATGCTTCTTCTGCTCCAGAACGGCTTGCCACGCTGTTTCCCACCAAGTGTCAACCACCATGTCTGTTGGAAGAGGTGCTACAGCCTGTTGCCCGAAAAATGATAGTGCCATATAAACCAGAATTGCCAGGCGAAGGGGCAGGCCACTAGGAGATGGTTGATCGTCTCCTGCTCTTGATCACACATGACACATTTCTCCGGATGGTCCAGGTCTCGGCGTGCTAACCTGTCCGCAGTCGATTTATTGTGTTCATTAATAATTATATACAATTTCCACTATTGGATAGCCAAACTGGAGTTGATAAACCATTGGTCTTCCAAAAAACGCACTCTTGCCATTGCTTATTTTCCAACTGTACTACCCAATCTTAGCAGCCTGCATGCCCAGACAACACCTTTCCAAAAAAGTGAGCCAACATTCAGTGGGCAGCGGAACACATTTGTATTGTTGGTGCTATACTTGAAGTCAATTATCTGTCTCCACATTTTGTGTTTACCTAAGTGATACCTCTTTATCCAAGAGGCCAGTTCATCAACTTGAGGCACACCACTCCTAGCCCCTCATACTCTTTTTCACAGTAAGTCAGATATCAAATTAGTTCCACGAAATTTTATTTTATATCCCTAGAGTTAATGCTATGCTTCTTTTGTATAACGCAGTCATGCAGATGACACAACATGGTTTCCTAGCCCTGAACTTCTGTTCCTGGAACCCTACGACACCCCAGTGTCTAGAAAAGCCCTAACCATGCATCATGCTCATTTTCATGCACTTTTGTGTGTTTGAAGTGAACTAGAATGATCAGATTATTTGAAGTTCAAATCTTTTAAATAGAAACAAAATGAACCCCTGTGAAGAAGTCCTAAAGTTCACAACAGAAGTTGGGTTTGATAAATTTCTGTCAGACCTCTAAATAATTCAGTCAAGTTTTAAAACTAACTCTGTTAATAATTTAGAATTTGAGAACGGGCAACCTTGTAATCCCGAAAGGCAAAGTTGTTCTATAGCCTCTTCTTCGTTTGTACAGAATTCGTATGCTTTTTGGAGGCTAGGAACTATTTAATTGGTGCCACAAATGAAGCAGGAAAGAAAATTCAGAACAATACAACTGCCTTGGGACCCGCCTGTCAGCCTCACCACTGCCTTTCTTCTTTTCTCTACCGTCCATGCTCAGCACCCTTGAATCACACGGTGGAGCAGTCTGCTGTGCCTGGCTTGCTTTTGCTTAATATTAAGCTTTCAAGAAGGAAAACCAACGAAAAAGAAAAAAGTCTCCCATCACAACGAGAGACGAGTCCTCGGCCTCGGGCGCCTAGACTAAACTACGAGCCGGTTCGCTGAGGATGGCAGCTCGACAATTGGAGATATTCCATCCCTACTAGATATCCTGAAATCCACAGGAGTGACTTGGTGGTGGCTATTTCGCCTGTGTGTGTCTCTCTTCTCCGTACGAGAAGTTCACAACGACCTAACCAAGGATAACCCGAGGGATGTGCATAGTGAGATAGACCCATAAATGGAGGAGTAGGGAACTAGAGATTGTCCGGGAAGCGGGGACTGTGAAGAGTGTGATTTCTCTAGTTTGTGAATGCAGCAGCGTTTGGTTTTACATTTATAGTCGTGGTAAAGCTACACGTCACCTTCCTTGGATGCCGCTTCCCTGGATATGCGAGAGAGATTCTAGATAGGCTCTCTCACAGGACAACGATCGGTCAATCTACTTACAAGAGTTGTGTCAGGGGAGTATGTATACTACCACTAGTTGATTCTGCACTTTGTACTTCTATTTCCAATCTGAAATGAAGGAACGCTCATGCTCCTTTTTGAAAATCAATCACTAGTAATTGTGAAAGTTGAAAAATCACGGGATGATCTGTTGATGATCGCGGATGATACGTGAATACTCACCGGAACATCTGAAGAGTGAGGTAGACCCATGGATGGAGGAGTAGGGATCGTCCGGGGGGCTGTGAAGGGTATGATTTCCTAGTTTGTCGATACTGCAGCGTCTGGGTGGACCTTTCTAGTCACGACTCACGAGGCACTATGAAGAGTATAGCTGGCCATATGAGCCGTGCTAAAAGGGAAGATCCGCGGCCCACTAATTTTGGCCCGGTCCAAGCACAGCACGGCCTGGTGTGTGAGTGGGCCGTGCTGGCCCGTAGCCCGCCGTGCCGGAATGGCATGGCCCGTTTAGTGGCTGGCCCATTCAGCCCACTATGTGGCCTGTGTAGCACGACACGACCCGACCCGTTTAGCCATTTTTTGCATTAAACATCCAAAAAATAGGAAAAAAACTACATTATTAGCCTAGGGCCGGCCTGGCACGGCACGGCCCGTGTAACACGGCTAGGGCCGTGTTTGGGCTTGAAGTGAAGGCCCTGTGCTGGCCCGACCCGATCCGTTTATTATAAAGGACGTGCCGTGCCTCCCTGAGCGGCCTGAGCCCGGCTGGGCCCGGGTCGTGCCGGCCCGGCACGGCCCGTTGGCCAGGCCTAGTGAAGAGTGTGATTTCTCTAGTTTGTGAATGCAGCGAATCTCACCAGATGATCTGTTGATACTCACCGGATGAGGTTCAACTCACCGTTCAAATCACTGGATGATGCGGCGATATCACTGGATGATGCGGTGATACTGACCTACGACTATGTAGCTCTCCGGTCAAATCAATTGGCGGGCTTCTCCACGCCCCAACGCCATGCACGCCTCGTCTGCTGCCACTCCGCATTCCACACCGGGAGTTGGGAAGGCTCGAATCTTCCCTCGTGCAAGGAGGAAATGGAGCCGATATGGTGGGCGCATCCTCCATTTTGTGTAATGTACAGTAACGAAT